>MU225402.1:2369747-2390681 GCA_018584345.1 Thuja plicata | reverse complement strand
GGGGCTACGTCCAGTTTCTCCAATATCCTTAAGGGGCTACGTCCTCAAGAAATCAGTCACATTTAAGCAACCAGATATAAAAGCTTTTTATGTTTTCTCATTGTACCTTCCCAAGGAAGATTGCCTTTTATCACTTCGAAAAGAGAGCCATAACATCCGAGTAGGCAATGTGGGATTAAAAAGCACTTTCGTCTTTTAGTCACTTAAGTCACTTTATAAAATAAAGTAACTTAAAATTATAATATTAAAGTGACTTTATAAAAATACTTTATAAAATAAAGTATCCCAACCATATAGTCTGACTCCGATATAAAATAAATGTCCACGTAGCACTTGTGACTGACTGGCATCCTCTGAAAAGCGGCCATTAGACTATCCGGATGGCTAGATAGGCTAATCAGGCATAAAATTGCATTACTGCAGAGAAGGGGACATTACAAAGTGTTTATCTTTTTAAAATGATCTCTCCTTAGTGTTGAAAATGCACAATCCTTCATCAAGAATCCCCTCTCCTAGCAACTGGGAAATGTGTATTCTTGATTGCCTTCTCCGTCTAGTATTGTGGATGTCATCTTTGTTTGAAGATCTCCTTTCTTTATAGAGGCAAATATCTTTAGACAAAGATCCCTCCCCCCCCACCCCATTTGATAGTCATGAATCCTTGATAAGGATACCTTCCTTTACACTTGTTACAAGATATCTCCTTTAAAATTATTTATTCATTGCTTAAAGATTTGTATCCTTTATAAGGATCTTCTTCCTAGCTTGGAACACATGCATTTTTGTTGAGGATATCTCCTTGGTGTTGAAGGTGTTTAATCCTTGATGTGGATCTCTATCTTCCTTAAAATATCAACATGACAATATGTTGACATCTTAAGGGGGGGCATATGAGGCCTCCTCATTGCTTGTGCCCTCAAAGTGGTGGTGTTGTGTTACATAACCCCCTCTAAGGAATGGTTATCAATCTATCTCTAGCATTTAACATTTGTTTAGATCATCTAACATAGAGTGGCTTACTAGTTTGATCGTTGTTATCACTTTGCGCTTCTTGGTCATCTAACTTAATACATGTTAGTATGATCCTCGTTGTTGGTTACCTAGCAGAACAGAGTTTGCTAGTGTAATCGTTTGTAGCACTACATAGATCACACAACATAACATACCTTGTTGTCTAGTGGAATTTGTACCTCTTTTCATGGATCACCTAGCATAACACAACTTGCTAGCCAGTAGAATTCCTAAAGCAAACATGATTCACCCAACATAACACACCTTGTTGGCTAGTGAAAATCATGTTTTTTTCCATGGGCCCCTAGTATGACACATCTTGCTAGTTGTTGGACTATGGATTCTTGTCTCATCAATTGGTGTATGGTCTTGTCTCTTTCTATAAGTCCACTTGTGGTCTTGCAATAATATTCTGAGAATGATATTAGAGGTTAAGATATTTTTGACATCAAGCTCTCTTCAACTAATTGACTTGGAACTCTTTGTTTGTTTTAGTACTAATGTAATTTTCTTTGTATATGTGTATATTTGAATGTTCTACATGAATTGATAGGATCCTAAGCTTTGGGGCTTGATCAATCCTCAAATTAGTGTCATCCTATCCCTAGTTTGTTTTCCTCTCAGCTGCTCTATCTCTTATCTCTACTTTACCACAAGTATGAACCCAAGTTCATGCTCCCACTAAAGTAGGGACTAAATGTAGTGTCATAAATTGTATCCCCTTACAATTTCACTCTTTTTGGGCCCTTTCTTTAGTATGCCTCCTTCTTGGTCATTTTGAGTCTACTAAGGTCTTATCTCATCCAAATTGTTGTCATATGCTCATGAGGAGATCTAATGATTTGAACTCTCTAATTTTGCCAAGGAAATAAAGGAGGATTTTATGAATCTTTGTGTTCATTCATATTCCCTTTAGATTGTCATTTTCCTTTGTGTTTTGCAATCACTCCTTGATATTTATCATCTGTTACATTAGATATGGGTGTGACTGGTATTTGATCTTTGAGTCTTAACTTGCTCATACCACTTAAAGGAATCGTTGTGTATTTACCTACTGATATTTGTGGGTGCTTGGTAGATGATCTTTGAGTCATTTATTTTTGTTCCCTTTAATTTGAATTCATTGTCACATCTGCAGCATGGTGATGCTCAATTGTTAGCTTTCCTTTCCTACTTTTTGGATAAAGCATACCCCCAAAAACCAAAATTGCATCATAACAGGGAGCTGTACCTCTAAAATTTAGAGGAAAATTGCTAATCCAATAGCAATTTTTGTAATTGTTAATTTATTATTTGTCTTTCATCTTGGGCATAAAGAGTCATTTTCTCAATCATTTTGAGAAGACCAATCTGTTAACTAACACTTTTCTTTCTTCTTTTCTTTCCATGTTCTACAAATTTATAATTCCATAAATGCATGTTGACATAAAGCATATGGTCATGCAAATCATTCACTACCTTATCAAACACAAGTTTACATTCAATATATCCCATCATTGAGTTGCCACCAAGTTCATCTAATAGACATTGAGGGTCTCCCAAAGTCCCTTGATCTCCATTTAAAACTAGTAGTAGTTGTGTGAGCCTCTACATTTCCAAATGATTTCTTCCATCATATCTATCAATTCCGTTAACTTTGTAAAGTGTAAAGTGGAAGAGGTGCTTCCAAAGCTTGCCTTGTTGATGAAGAAGTAAACAAGGCCTATTGCTGTTACCAAATGGAGGGAGATTATTTCTTCTTGGAGGAGGCAATGAATAAGCATGCTCTGTTGTAGTTGCCTCTTCATAATTATGACATCATTGACCACTTTTAATGATAGATCTATTCAAATTGGGAACAACAACCTAATAGAATCTTTTCTATTTTTCTGCTACTAATCATGTTGTATACCAATTCTATAATGTGATCTTGTACCTCTACCAAATCATGAGTCCAACCTATTGTGAGGAAGACTGCAATATCCGGTAAGATAACATCGATAAAGAAACTAAAAGGAATCTTAAGAGAAGGATTCAAAGTGTATTGATTCAGTAGACTAAGATTCAAAGGGATTCAAAGGGTTCTTATTATCATATATGGCTGTCTTCAATTGGTTTGAATCGCGCCAGAAATCTCTCATGCATTCTCAATTAGTGATTGACCTGACAGAAAGACAGTGGAACAAGTCTACAACAATTTTGACCAAGGTCTCTACAAACAAGCGAGTGATGTCTACACTAGCTACATCAAATACACCACATGTTGTGAATGCAGAAATATGTTCATCTCGGTGCTAGTTGCCATTTCCATGATCCACAAGGAAGCTCAACTTCTAGGGCTAATGGACCAATGTTGTCTTCCCAATGCAAAATAGGAGGTGGATTGTTTTTGTTATCCTATCAGTCATCCATAGCATTGGATATGCTTTATTCCAAGTTCTTGTATAAACATTGAATAACAAAATTCTTGAATTCTAGTTACAATTATTTGAAGGAGGGTGTACTATCTTTCCTGCTACAATATCTATCTTTCTTCTTCGTCCAAAATTGCAGCAGCAGCTCTCCAATGTGCATAATCCATGTGAGGGAAAAAAAACATGCCTCAAGCTATCCAAGATGTCTTCTTGACTTTGAGAGGTCCAATTTAAGTTAGAATGGAGCATAGAAGCCTTCGCACCACAAATGGTCAATTGTTACTAAAAATTAACAACTGAATTATTTTCTCATGCCCCATAATGGGTGTCAAAAACCATTGGCATTTTAATTTGTCCCTTTCAAAGCAACGCAAAATGGAACATGTAAGGTAGAACCTTTATTTGAATTAGAACTTAAGAAAATGACCTCTAGCTTTTTACAATATGTACATGATGAATCTCAAGGTTTTGAGCATGCATTGCAAACAGACTAAAGAAATTCCCTATCTTTTTAGTTCTGAGAAAGAGCACAAGGCTTATCAGCACTTCTACTGAAGATGAGAGAGTTTATGTCTTTTCTTGATAGTTAACACCTACAATAGCTAAAAAGCATTATTGCTTTCTTGCTAAAAGCAAAGACTAGAAAGCATGAGTACAATACAAAACATAAAAAATGGATTACACAAAAAATTAAGCAAATCAAATGAAGAGAATTGCATGCATAGCTATAAAAACCACAGTTCAATACAATCAGCAATACAAAGCCTGCAATTTTCAACAAAAGTGATTGATTTAGTAATCAACACATGCACAAGATCACAAAAGGCTTAAACAATAATCTCAGCAGAAAACACGCATAAAAGTTACCATTCCGTCCTCCTAAGTGCCAGAATCTCTTATTTATAAATGTTTACAAGGATTTTTCATGCAATTTATTCGAGATTAATAAAAAAGCATATTGAAAGCTCCTACACAAAAAATAGTTTTCTTGTACACAACGCAAGTCTTAAATGTGTTCAAATCAGATCATCTTAAATAATAATGCCTCAAGTATTGAATCTGAGAATAGATTTTCGAGAAGATCATCCCAAAATAAATGTCTCCCAAAAATAGATATGGCTAAAAATAGTCAATTTAATGTTGGTCGGCTCCTTCCAATGATTCTAATGTGGAACCTTTGTTCCAGGCATGATGGATCCTTTGGAAAAATTTAAAACCTTAACAATCATCAACAATTTACCAAATAATCTATCTGATTTGAAGCTGTTTTCTTCTTCTTCACCTTAGGAAATTTGCAAACTTAAGAGTCTAAAACTCTGGAATCCTTCACAGCTGACCTCTGTACTTGACAACACGAGATCACTTTTGATAAAATCAGACCAAAAACCTTGGAGCTCCTTGAATAAAGATAGAAGGAAATGGTCTTTTATTTTTGTATCAAAACTGCTAAATACCACTCATTAAGAACAGTTACAATCCTCATTGTCTTATGCCAATTTTGTTAAGAAAGCCTAGGGGAAGAAAGTAACATGCATTCCTCTTGCAGCTGAAACCCTAAATACTTTGGAGATTATTACATAGCATTCTGTAAGGAATTCAACTTTCTCATATGCTGCTCAAACACCAGTTGAATTTGATGTTAACACGTTGCTGACAGTTATTTGGAAACCTGTTATTATACACTGTTTGAGTGATAAAAGCGCTGGAAACAGACAAAGCGAGCAAATCTGCTGAGACCCTCGAAGATGCTGTTGCATATGACTGAAATGTGGCAAAGTTACTGCACAATATTGACCAAAAATGCTGTCAGAACCAGCTGTGGACATTGCTATCAATGTTTGCAAACCAGCAATAAACTCTTACTCCTTGCCGAGCCATGCCTATAAGCTTTTCCATTAATATCTCATGTTTGAGCATGCCATTACCGTGATTAGGGACTTTAACATTCAACCTCTACCCTCTCACATTCAGGAGTGTGCTTAGACATGAAAGGAACCTTTAATTCTCAACTTTGACCTCTTCTTGATCAAGTGCACACCTTAGCTGCAGCTGCACCTTTTTGGATGTTTTTAAAACTATCTTGGTCACTCTATGATGAAGCATCCACCTGTATACTGCCTGTACTGATTTTTCTTGTTATTCATCTAACATGGAACACTCAGTTATCAACCATGCTCTTATAATTTTTCGATCCTTTCATTCCTTAAACAAATTTGCTGCAGTCCTTTGGTCAGGCACGCACCTGAACATCAAGAAGCATCTTTTGCCTTTTACTTAATCTAGTGCACCATAAGACCTCTTCCCTATGGTGCACACCTTTCCACTGAATTGCACTTTTTCTTTCAAACTTCAACTTTTCCCACTCCATGTAGCACTGAGCATCAATACATTGACAATTCCATTCTTTTATTTGTCTTGAAGTTCATTTGGTGCACTTCTTATATAGACATTCACTTGAGGTCGTATTGCATCACTTTCAAACACCTGAAAAAAATAGTTACACTTTTTGGTCAAGCATGGGCGTCTACAATAAGTAGCATCTTTTTATACACTTAAACCAATTAATACACCTCTTCAATCAAGCAGACACCTAAACATTAGGTGTGCCTTTTGATTTAAAACTTCTTAAACATGATTTCATAGGGACGCGTGCCACTCCACTAGATTGCACCCTTTCAATAAAATCTTAATATGACTTCTTCTTCATGCAAGTACATGCCAATGATCTGGATAGACAATTTAGACAACTTTTTCAATTAGACGGGTGATCCTTTGTACAAGTGCATGCCTGTACACTTGTTGTACTCTTTTTATGTCTTAGATTGTTTCCGCCTTTCCTCCCTTGTCTGAGCTCCATTGTTCACCTCTCATGATGTGTTAGAAAGATCTTTATGAAGGCCTTGCAAAGACATTAAATAGAAATGCCAAACAACAACATTCAAGACTAAGGGAAATAAGGATTTGCCCATGATTTGCAAAATGAGGGTCAAACAAGGATTTGACTTGAAAGATGCCTTAATGCAAAAAAATTCATATGGGTACAACATGGCATCAAGTTGAAAACAAATAGGAAGGTATCAGAATTTGGTTCTTGGTCCCAAAAACTCGTTTGAAGCTATAAATTGGAAAAGGAGACAAATGAGGGGCATATTCCACCTATGATACTCAGTTTTGGCTGCTGAAGTGACCTTGAATACGAAAAAGGAAAAAATAACTCTCCAAAGAGTCAATGGAGAGATGCATCTTGCACCTAGACCTTAGTTATACATGTGGGATCAAGAGACTCTATGAAGTTCAAAAATTAGATGCAAAAATTAACAGAGTTCTCATTCTTCCTAGACATTTGTCAAGCAGATGCTGTATCTCTCTATTACCAAATTGGATGCATAAAACATTATTTAATATTTACAGATTATGTTGAATGATCTTTACAATGTGTTAGAGAGATCTTTATGAAGGCCTTGCAAAGACATTAAATTGAAATGCCAAACACCAAAATTCAAGACTAAGGGAAATAAGGATTCACCCATGATTTGCAAAATGAGGGTCAAGCAAGGATTTGACTTGAAAGATGTCTTAATGCAAAAAAATTCATATGGGTACAACATAGCATCAAGTTGAAAACAAGTAGGAAGGTATCAGAATATGGTTTTTGGTCCCGAACACTCATTTGAATTTAAAATTGGAAAAGGAGACAAATGAGGGGCACATTCCACCTATGATGCTCAGTTTTGGCTGCTGAAGAGACCTTGAATATGAAAAAGGAAAAAATAACTCTCCAAAGAGTCAATGGAGAGATGCATCTTACACCTAGACCTTAGTTATACATGTGGGATCAAGAGTCTATGAAATTCACAAATTAAATGTAAAAATTAACAGAATTCTCATTCTTCCTAGACATTTGTAGGGCAGATGGTGTATCTCTCTCTTACCAAATTGGATGCATAAAACATTGTTTAATATTTACAGATTAAGTCAGTTTCTCTCTTGTCCTTATGTTCATAAACCAAACATACACACAATTAAGATAATGCAAATGTAAATACTATTGTAAACTATGTATAACTCATAAAATGGTCCTTCAGTTATTGCACATAATACCATACGGGCCTCAGAATATCATATCAAATTCCTCTATATGCATGTAACTAGAAGTTATTACAGCTAAAATAAAATAAAAAAATATAGGTCAAAAAGGAAAACGCCTATAGAAAAATTACTAGATATAAGAAAAAGGAGATAAAGAAATAAAATCCTATTAAGCACCATCTAGGCTTACATTTTTGAGCCCAATGATGAAGCTTCAAGAGAATTTTTCCTTTTGTCTGCCTTTCCTGTCATGAAAAAATGCAAATTTTCATTAAACACCAAATAATACGTTGATGAGATTTGGTACTAATCCATCGCATACACATTCCACCAGCTACAATAGTCAGATTACTATTTTGAAACATTTAGAGCAATAGCATGAAGGATAAAAAGTAAAAACTTTCTATACACCCTAACATTAAGGCAATGGAAAACAAATGGTGCATGTAACTCAAGCAACTCAACTTTAACATTCTTGAGTGATAACTTTTCATTGAATTTTTTACTGAAACTTGAAAGCTTCCAAAAAATACTTTATGATCTTTTGGTTTGATTTTCACAACTGTTAAATTTTTTAAATCTTGTTATTCAGACCAGTCTCTATTGATTTAATTTTTTGAGCTTCTCTGTATTGGGAACAAACCTGCTGTTAAAAGTAACATTTTCAATACCTCTCTATTGTTTTGTTTTACCTTGTGTGAGCTCCCTTCTGTTCTTTCATTTACCTGTGTTCTTTGTCTGTGGATCTGCAACATTTACTCATTGACTACAGGTTATGTTCTTTCTGAGTGTTGGTAGGATTCAATCCTTCTATTCTTCCTCTCTATTAGCTTGGCTTGCTAACTTTCATTTTATTTTTTCCACAAGGCGATGACCTGTTGTCTTGAAGATTTACCCTTTCTATATTGGCCATGTTATTCATCTCTATGTTCTTTTCCTTGACCTGGTTTTTGATTGATTCTTTTACAGATTGTATTGAGTACAAACAAAGTCTAGAATCTTCTCAGGTAAATTTGAAAATTAAAAGGAACAATTCCATTCTGGTGCCTGGAGTGGGAGGAAATGATGAATCAAATGAGTGCAGTTTTACAGACATGGCTGCAAGCCTGCAACAACGAGGCTGGAATAACAGTTTCTCAAGCTCAAGAGAATGTTGGTTACAATCATTTCTCTCATGGTCCTCTCCATTTACTGATGGATTTGGAAATGCAATATTCCATTAGCTCAATCCTGACACAAGAAAAGTGTACTGATACCACCTCCTAAACCAAATAAAGAGCATCTACTAACACAAGAAAAAAATGCCTCAGATAATATTGAAATACTTTGAGCTTTGGAGGAATTAAAGATGCTTATAGAAAAAACTCGGTCCCACAACATAAACTTGCAGATTTCTTACCTGAACAAGAAGGACAAGCCTATTGGTGTGTGACTTGTCCAAGAGACCAGCGGCCAAAGGTAGGTTTGTCTTCCAACGCCTTCTTGTGGTCCAATTCCATATTAAAATTTAGACCATGTCCAAAACATGAAGCTCCACATATCTCAAAGGCAACACCAAAAAATGAGGGCAAGGAATGTTGAGCACTGACATGTTGAAAAATATGATAAGACAATGGCATGAATGGACCGATTCTTGTGAGTGGGTAAACATACCCTCGTCTTTGGGCATCTACTGAGCCAAGGTGGGGATTCCATTGTTGGCATCGGTTTGTCATTGATGTCAACCGATTTGATATGTTGATGTCAACTAAAGTGAGATGTTGAGATGACTGATGTGATGCAAGAAAGATGTGTATGTGTTCATGAAGAACTTCAATGCAGCAACATATTTGAGTGTTGGATTTATGCATAGATATCAAGAGTAGCATTGAAAGTTGGTTTGCTGAATAGCAAAGTGTATCAATTACATATATGTGTTTGACTTTGATCATTGAAAATATGCATTGCTTGTATCAGAAATATATTCCATTGAAGCTCTGATACTGAAGTTCTGATAATGTGAGTGTGTAGTATGATCTTTACATACTGTCAACAGAGTGACAGAAGCAAGTGACTAAGAATTTCAATTGTGTCTTCATGGCGACAGGAACAGAACAGCAGTGACAGGAACCTGTAACAGAACAACGGTAACAGCAACAGAAATCTGGAACAGAACAATACTTACAGCAACAGGTACTTTAAAAGATTCATTAAATTGCACAGTATCGATTGGAAATCACATTAATAATTATTATTAATTTAATCTCTAAGGTCATCTCCAAGGTAATTCAATCTTTCATAAGCAGAGAAGTTGGAATGTTTTTATAAGTGTCTAAGACTATGCTAATCAATAAACAATAACATGTTGAAAAGTCACAGCTTATTATGAGTTGTCATCGGTGATTAAAACAGTGTGGCAGTTATAGAGTCGGTTTAGAACTGCTTTTGCAAACTAGTTTTGGGAAGAAGAAAAGTCTCTTTATATGGATTCTTGGTTGTCAGGATTGTGGTTGCTTTTGTGAGTATCTGCATAGGGGCATTAATGAAAGATGAATAAGATAACTGTGTGAGAAAAAAAGATGAGTAATGCTAAAATGAGCAGATTGAATAAATGTAGGGATGGCAAATAATAATGAGATAATACTACATAGAGTATGTTCACTATTAAAGGGAATTGTGCAGCAGATATTGAGATATGAATTATATGGGAAGAAAGGTTTCAGAACAAAGAAAGGGAAGTTTAGAAAGCTTCTGAATGATATTACTGAAGATGGTAAATGCTGCTGTCAATGCATTTGTTGGAAAGGCATCATGTTGACTGAAGTATGAAGATGGTTGAAATGGCTGTACAAGAAGGGTAACAGTTTTATGGCATTAGGTATATCAGTACTTATAAGTTTCTACAGTTTATTGAAATGGTGCTCTATATTGTGTGTTTAAAGGCTGCATGTTTAGAAAGTGTGATTAATATTTGTCATGTTTATAGACACAGTCTTTGTTGTGGTCTGCAAATATGGATAGCTGAGCTATTATTGCAGATTTGATTAAAGTTGCAGACTGTCAAAGTTGAGATAATGTGATTTGCATAGAAACAGAGTAACCCTCTGGATAAAGATTATTTCCTTTTGTGATTTATGGGTAGAGTTGGTGCTCCTAGGGTTGGTGCCCTGAATGTAAAGGTCTTTGTTAGTGGAGTGGGTGCTCCTAGTATGAGTTGGTGCTCATGTTGCCAGTGAGGCTTAAGTCTCTAAAATGAGACAATTAAGGGGAATGAAAAATAGGCATAAGGCCCTTAAGCAGCCATACCCAAAGTGCTATGAACCCTTAAAAGTTGTCATTAGGTTCATGCCAACGCTGGCTGCATACAGACCTATAAGACTTCTCATTAGCAGATAATACACTCTCTTGTTACCTTGTGCATGCACCATATTATCAATTTGTGTATCCCTTTCATTGAATCCACTTGACCACGCATACCCATAAACAAAAAGGAAGACATACAATCATGATTTTCTAACAATTTATCTATTCAAGCGTGCATAAGATTAGACATCAGTTCCATTAATGGATCATGGAAGCATAGTGAAAAAACTGCACTACTACAACGCTACTAAAAACAAAAGATGATTGCAATGAAATTTGTCTGGTCTTTCTCATTCTAGACTGGTGCCTACTACAATGGCTAACTAACTGTGTCACAACCTGCAAGAGAGATGAAACATGCCTGCAAACCAGCAACGAAAACCAACTTGCAATGCATCCAAGCCAAAAGATTGAGGACATCTCTAAGTAAGCATACTTAATAATCTGTTTCAAGTCAACACCCCGCATGCAACAAGAAAAGAGCATTACAAAGATGCTTGCAATGCATTAGAATGTCTATCAAACATTAATCTATACCTATTATAGTCATGCCAGAAAATGTAACAAATGAAAGCCAGTAACTGGTTCAAATGTTTTCCTGAAACATTGTAGGCCTGTCATGGAGACATTCATATACAGATATAACTTTACATACCTACCCCTTCCCCTGCTTTACAGATAACATACTTTCAACTCTTGCAAAGATTGACCTTCTTCATTTGATACCATAGACAGCCTTGGCAGAGAAATTGGCACCAAGACCAACCCAAAAACTAAGTTATAAACATATCATATAACATTTCAGATAACAATGAATCCCTTGGGTGAATACACAAGTCGCACATCAAGTTACATCAACATTTACACCTACACAGCCATAGCTCACTCATATGCATGCTGAAGGATGAAATCAACATTGGGTTTGCCTATAGGTACATGAGAGCACAGGAAGTCCTCAATTAATGCAAGAAGCAGCTAAATTTCAAAATCTTGAGCCAACAACAGCATGTGGTACAAAGTTGCATAGTAAAAATATTATATTGAGCTGCATCCAAGCCATACTGAGCAATAAGTATAGCAAAAAGATAAGAGGTCACCTATATAGCTTGAAATCACCTTTTATAATTCTGCCCATGGCCCTATTATACCTGCAACAGTTATTTACAACTCTATAGGCCACCACTCTACTACACCTTGTTGCCAAGGATTAAACAAATGTAACGACGGCCAGTGAATTCCACTGCAATTGACCAAACGAATAAAAGTTGAAGTAT
Source organism: Thuja plicata (assembly GCA_018584345.1). Taxonomy (NCBI): domain Eukaryota; kingdom Viridiplantae; phylum Streptophyta; class Pinopsida; order Cupressales; family Cupressaceae; genus Thuja; species Thuja plicata. The sequence continues at coordinate 2,378,572 of MU225402.1, read as the reverse complement.
GCGGTGCATAGGTCATGGCCAAGACATGGGCAAGACAGTGCATATAGCACACAACTCCCATCAATAACTTCCTCAACAACTCAGTCCATAGGGCACAAACTAATGAGTTCAGCATATGTTCTTGTTAACTATGTTTACTTCTTTTTCCATGAGACAATTCCTCAAACATTCTTAAACTCTTTGACTAATGTTTAAAGCATAAAGCACAAAACTTATGAATGATGGTTCGGTAAATGTTTGCATGTTTAGAAGGTTATTTCTCAAATATGATATCATATTATGATAATTGTGGTAATTATTGTTAGAGAATATAGAAGCAGATATGCATGCTAATGCTAATATTTATCTTTCATTCTTCTTATTCTTCAATCATATACATCACACTGATATAGGGTCAGACTGGTAACATAGCATGAACAATATGAATGCTATGAGTGCTCTAGCTTTGCTTCCTCATATGCCCCATCTCATGCTACTAGACCTAGTTGTAATGATGCTTCCTCTTGCTGTTCAAGTGGTTATGCACCCTCTCCAAGTCAATCTCAAAGCTTAAATTCATCTATGGGGGAGATTGATGACCTAAACAAGCACATAAAGATGTTAGATCTTGAAGAACTGCATCCCCAGCCCCACCTTGCGGCCACAAAGATACCAAGTGTTAAATCTCTTAGGCCTTTCCTTGTTACTAATGGTTATAAATAGTTGGACTTATCTTGGGTGACCTGTAGACCAAGGCCCATGTGAAGTGAAGTTTATAATCAGCTGCATATGTTTGATGTACATAATTATTTCCAAAGAGGCACATGTCAACAAGTTTGCAGACTTAATGGGAAGTTTTGGAATAGAACATGAGGATTCATGGATGAGATTTTTCATTCAGACTCTATGTGGGAATGATAAGTATTTGTCTGGCAGCTTTCCTCGTCATTTCTTCTCTTGGGAAAGCCTTTGTGCAGCTCTTAGTGAGAGATACACTCATGAGATTGATCCCTCTTACCTTGTCAAAGAATTTGCAAGTATTACAAGACAATAGGGAGAAGTCGTTTCAGTCTTTTACCAAAGGTTTTCTGCTGCCTTGTCTTGTATTCTGAAAAATTATAGGCACAAGACTATGGTTTGTATGGACATGTTCTGTGATGCTTATGAGTCTGGCCCGAGTTCAGTGCCCAAAGAAATGTAACCATCTATCTTGTAGTAGATTTACGGATCAATTATCTTTCTTAAGGATATGAGAAATAGTATGTAGCTAACTTGCTATCTTCAATTTCTGGTAATGACAGATCTGCTATTGTGAATAACCATCTTGAGCATACTTCTTGTGTTACTGAGGCTTATAATACTTATACTTCAGATGAGAACTATGGCAAGGAGGTAGAGGTATTTAGTTCCACATCTCGTGACAGCTATTCAAATGAGGAAATAGGTATGTGCATTAATGATCTACCAAATGATTCATCTATGTGTTTGATGTGCTTCCATAGTTTGTTCCCATTTATAATTGTGCTGATGAAGATGGTGCTGCAGTTGTCTGTGCATTTAAAAACAAAGTTGAAAACTCAGTACTTAATGAACAGTGTGCTGATGTAAACATCGGTTTTGTAAATGCAAATGATCAGTTAACAGAACAAGTGTATGATTTCCCAATTGATACATTGTCTTGCTATATCTCCCTTGATGATAATGCTAGTCCTGAGAGCTTTGCTGCATCTACTTGGTCACATAAGGATGAGATGGATCAGTTGCTCATGAGGATGAATTTGTTGATAGGAATGATAGTCTAGACCTTGATTTTCAGTTAGAAGAACTTGCCTTAGAAGAGTGATAATGGTGATCACATCAATGCATATTATGACTTATTTATTTGATGCAGGGAGTGCAGTCCTCCCCATGTTGACTGCATCACAAAGAGGGTGAAGTGAAGTTTGTCCAAGTGAGCAAGGAAGAGGAAGAAGGATGTTGCAGGTCTGATATCAGTAGTTATGTTGCAGTAGTTAGGAGCATAGAACTTAAAATAGGGTAACAATTTGAAGAAAAAGAAAGAAGAATGTCACAGATCTAATAAAAGTAGTTATGTTGCACTGGTTAGTAGCATAGAGCTTAAAATAGAGGGACAAATTAAAGAACTTGGTTTTCCACTTGAGGAGTCTCCTAATATTGACTTTTGTGTCGCCAATTTGAACTGTGGTTGAAATCATCCTTATGATTCAGACATTGGAAAGTATATCAGCACATGTAAGGATGTATGCCAGCTGCTAGCTATTACTAAGTTGGATGAATACACAAATGTGTATGAAGTTTTCTTCTTTGATGAGCCATGTTTCTTGCATTAATGATGCATGTGCCATGCATCAATTTCAAGGCTTTCTCTTGGGACTAGCATGCATATGAAAGAGGGGCTGAGCTGCAATGTCCAAATGAGTTGGAGTATCAACATTATGTGATCCAATTTGACTCAGCCTGAATTGGAGACATTTCAGTCTGCCACTCATGGACAAATGTTGGGTGCTAATCATGAGTGTGTCAAGTATCTTTTATCTCTGGGTTATGAGTTTCAGACATTCACTTTCAGCCTCAACCTGTGCAAGAAGGTCAGTCAACATGGTGGTGTTGCAGCCATGAAAGGTGATGGCTCTGTTTCACCTATGTGCTCATTTTTGGTTACTGATATTTCTGAGTTTTCTGAAGCATAAGTTGCCTTGGATGAATATGACGTGAATGATATTTGGTCGGAATTTGGCTCTCCTTATTGCCTTGGGTTTCTAGGAGATTATGACATTCAATATGGACAGCCTTGTGACTATTCATTCAGCACTGGCAATCCACTTTTGCATGGGCAAATAATGTGTTTCAAGTGGTAGCTGAGTAAGGAATACATGTTTGATTCAAGGGTGACCAGATCATTTATTCAGGTGGTGTTTGACAGAGGTAGAAGGCATATCTTAGTTTGTCTATGGCACAATGCCATAGGATCTCCTTGCAGAGCTTGACTTGCAATATGCTATCAAGGAGTTGCTAGCAGCGATATGGACATTTGTTACCATTTTATGCTTACATGTGTAGCGTTGCAAGATATGGGATTAGTGTTTTGCTTTATGTTTCATTTTCTAGTTTCCTTTTTGTCTTTTGAGTTTTCTTTGAGTTTGTACATAATGGTACTTGTCCCCGCTCCCTCATCCATCTTGCTCTTTTGAGTTTTCTTGAGAATACATAATCTTGTACCTGTCCCCTAGAGAATACATAAGCTTCTCAAGAATAACCTAGAGGATTATACAGTAAAAAAAGATTATGTATTCTCCATCACTGCAATGCTCATATTAGACGGTTGGATCCCATAAACTGAAACCCCTTTTATAATCAGAATGGAAAAAACTCAAACCTTGAAGGCAGGTCAAAATTTTAAATGATAAAATTGTCTCAACAATGAGCTGAAAATTTTATCTTTTAAACTTATTAATAGTGATGACCAATAGCTGTACTTAGCTATGAGTGACCATGAAAAACAAAAGAAAATAAAATAGCAGCTCTTGGTGGTCACCATAGTTGCCAAAATCTGAGACAATAAAGTCACTTTGGCAGAATCGCAGAAAAGAATAACCTCAAATAACAGTTTGAACCAGATTAAAAAATATGGACCAAAAAGCATAAAACAAGCAGCAGCAACAACAACAATGGGACTGATAATGATGGGATTTGATTTATTAATGACACGGAGCATATTCAGAAAATATTAAAGAACATCTAATAATATTTCTTTTAAACAAAAACTGTGAAAAACATTCAATGTTAGAATTTGTCATGTACTCCTACATTTTGAATCTCTGTTGCTAGTCTTCTAAATAAAACCCAGTATAATAGATTAATTTGGAATTCATAATCCAAAAATAAAATACAAATCTCGAATTAGATAGATGGACCACATCAAACTAAATTCCAGAAAAAGGAATGTTCTATTAATGCAAATCAGATAATTTCATAAATGACTTAACAACAACTTCACCTTCTTCATGGTTTGCAAAACTTTTGGCACGCCTATATTTCTGCAAAAAACAAATAGTAAACCAATAAACTCCTTATTAAACATAAGCATCCATCGATACAATTGCCAAACCATAGGAATGTAATTATGTTCCGAAACCCAAACAAACCTGCAGATGGCTTTTCACATGATCAATTGTCAAACCCTCTACATCCATAATTCTTAAAGTGCCACTTGGGGTAGCTTCTACATGCCAATAGCAACAGTGCAGTAAATAAGAATTGATTGTGAAGACTCCAACTTAGAACCAAAAAACAAAATTAGAATTTCTCACAATTTGAGTCTTAGAGTTACTAATACTCACCATCAGCACCACCAAGTTGACTAACAGCTTTTACAAAACGGTCATGGAGTTCTGGAGTCCACTTCATCCGTTTCTTATTGCTTTCTGCAGGTGCGGAGTGGAAGCCTCCTACAGTGACCAAATTCTGCTGAGCTAGCTGTGGTTGCTGGGGCAACAATCTTAATGTAAATTCCTTTGGTATTTGATGGGTAACCTATACAAGTATAAGAGTACAATATTTATGTCACAGCCTCACAATAGTCAACTGAAAATAACAAGTATAAGGGTATAATATTTAAGTCAGCATCAAGCAACAGGAAATATATAGAAACTGATCACTATTGTTAGAAAAATCCAACAATACATGTCCTGTATAGTAAAGCTTAAGCAGTTGGTTCGTTGTTATTTGAAACATCTAAAACCACAGATAACAAACTATTTGGGCATTCTCGACTGCATAGGGGCTCTTCCAATGCATGTTCTGGAGTGGAGATGGGCTGTACCTCAGCCCAGCATGTTAACGGGAGGTCTTGTGTTTGAGTCCTAGCTGTTCTATGGAAAAATAATAAACAAAGATAAAGATAAAATATTAAAAGAAGGTGCCTACATTAAAAGCAGGGCTTGAAATGTTGTAAGTGTTTACAGGATCATTCCAGCCAGGGCCCATAGTATCGTTAGCTGGAGAAAAATTCTGCGGCCATACCTGAGACTGACACCCAGACTGCATTGTATAATATTGACCCTCACCAATTCCATTACCCTCTTCACTATGATGATGACCATGATGATGATGATGCCTATGGCTTTGGCTGCTGCATTCTGGCAGAGGCACTTCGTCGTTTGAGCCCAATAAATCATGCACCTATACAAGGATAAGGGTACAATATATATGTCAGCATCAGGCAACTGGAAATAACAAGGGTATATTATTTATGTCAGCATCAGGCAACTGTAAATAACAAGGGTATATTATATATGTCAGCATCAAGCAACTGGAAATGCATAGAAACTCATCACTATTGTTGGAAAAATCCAACAATACATTTTCTAGAGAGTAAAGCTTAAATAGCCGGTTCATTGTCATTTGAAAGATCTAAAATCAGACCTAACAAACTATTTTGGGTGTTCTGGACAGCGTAGGGGCTCTCCAATGAATGTTCCGAAGTGGAGAGGAGCTCTATCTCAGCCCAGCATTTTAACGGGAGGTCCTGTGTTTGAATCCTAGCTGTCCTATGGAAAATAATTAATAAAAATAAAGATAAAGAAAGGTAGCTTACATTAAAAGCGGGACTTGAAGTGTTGTTTATGTTTACAGGGTCATTCCAGCCAGCGCTCAAAGTATCATCAGCTGGACAAAAATTCTCCGACCATGCCTGAGGCTGACACCCAGTATGCTTTGTATAATATCGACCCTCACCAATTTCACTACCCTGTTCACTTTGATGATGACCATGAGGATGATGCCTTTGGCTTTGGCTGCTGCAATCTGGCGGAGGAAGTCCCTCGTTTAAGCCTAACAAGTCATGCACCTATATAAGGATAAGGGTACGATATTTATGTCAGCATCAGGCAACTGGAAAATACATAGAAACTCATCGCTGTTGCTGGAAGAATCCGACAATAACTGCTCTGTATTGTAAAGCCTAAACAGCCAGCTCGTTGTTAATTAAAAGATCTAAAACCAAATACAACAAACTACTTTGGCGTTCTGGACTGCATAGGGGTTCTTCCAGTGCATGATCTGGAGTGGAGAGGGAGTTTAGCTCATCCCAGCAAGTTAATGCGAGGTCTTGAGTTTGAGTCCTAGCTGCTCTATGAAAAATAATAAATAAAAATAAAGATAAAGGAAAACAGCTTACATTAAAAGCGGGGCTTGAAGTGCTGTCAGTGTTCACAGGATCATTCCAGCGAGAGCCCAAAGTATCATCAGCTGGATAAGAATTCGGAGGCCATGCCAGAGGCGGACACCCGTACTGCTTTGTATAATATCGACCCTCACCGATTCCGTTACCCAGCTCAATTTCATGATAATCATGATGATGATGAAGATGATGCCTTTGGCTTTGGCTGTTGTACTCTGGCAGAGGCTCTTCCTCGTTTAAGCCCAACAAGTCATGCACCTGTACAAGGATAAGGGTACAAAATTAAGCAACTGGAAAAACGTAGAAACTCGTTACTATTGTTGGAAGAATCCAACGACACATGTTGTGGACAGTAAAGCTTCAACAGCCAGTTCTTTGTTATTTGAAACATCCAAAACCACAAAAATAAAACTATTTTGGGCATTCTAGACTGCATAGGGGCTCTTCCACTGCATGTTCTGTAGTGGAGAGGGGCTGTGGCTCAGCCCAGTATGTTAATGGAAGGTCTCGTGTTTGAGTCCTAGCTCTTATATGAAAAATAATAAATAAAAATAAAGATAAAGGAAACAGCTTACATTAAAAGCAGGGCTTGAAGTGTTGTCTGTGTGTAGAGGATCATTCCAGGCAATGTCCAAAGTATTATTAGCTGGACAAAAATTCTGCGGGCATGCCTGAGGCTGACACCCGGTCTGCATCGGACAATATTGTCCAATTCCATTAGCATCTTCACTTTGGTGATGACCATAATGATTATGGCTTTGGCTTTGGCTGCTGCATTCTGGCAGAGGCACTACCTCAATTAGGCCCATCAATGCATGCAATTGATCCCATGTTCCTGCACTTTGTTCAATATTAGTCGTCGAGAATTGTGGAAATTGGTGCGGAGCCTTTGGCAGCTGAGTCATGAAAGGAAAACTGCCAAAGAGTTGAGGTTCTAGCTGCGGAGAGTAATGAAGCCCTGTGTAGGACGAGATTTGCAACGGAACATCCATGGGAGCAAGATCAATGCCCTGGCTATTCAAATCTTTCATAGGAGAGGAGTTCAGCAGAGGCATGACAAACACGTATTCCAGTGTTCACGACAAGGATAGGAAACAAGGCCAGGAAAGGCAGCCATAGTTTTCCCTACGAAATAACTTAAGCCCCCTGCTTTTCTGTTCTTCACTACGTGCAAGAAAATTTCGATCACCTGTAACGAATGCTGCAAAATATGAAGACAATTTGGGCCTGTTTATTACAGAATTTTACCTTCTCGAACAAGATTAATTTCGTGAAACATATTCTGTTGTGTAACAGTGATGGCCAGTACTTGCAGAGTAATTTCGTGTTACGGCCATGGGAAATTTGAATATTTGCAGGGTGGTCTGGAGAGTTATGATTGTGCTTACGTTTGAAAACGCTTCTTCTGATGTGGATCTTCGTAGTCATCGAGTTCATTCTGAATATGCCAAGTGCCTCTCCTCCTCTGGCTGTCAAACTTGTAATCTGACCAGGGAAATCTTTAAAATAAGCCAAGTAATGTGTGAGGAAAATGGAATATAATATAATAATGAATTTTATTTTATTTAAAACTATAATTATTATATTTTATATAGGGATAAAATAAAGAAAATGGAGATATCTATAGATTAATTGTTGAGGGCATATCAATTTAAAAGGGACATAGGAAGGTGAAATGGAAAAAGAGAATTTGTTTTCTTTTTCTATATACCATTTAAAAAAGATAGAGAATAATACTATATTTTAGAATGTTTTATATATAATGACATTCAAGTTAATTATTTGGAGAGTGTGTTTCTAAGTTGGTAGACTTATTCTAATTTTATTTGATATTATCTTAATTTAATTTTAATTTATTATGATTTATTATGGGACACATTGTGTTGGTTGAGTAAAAGGGAGATCAAAAGAGTTTTAATGGTGTTTTGTTTGGTTTACTTGATTATCTTCAAATTATCTTTAAAGTGTTTGAATTGTTTGATGATTATTAGGTGTCTTGTGATGTTAATTGAAAGATCCCCAATCCCGGATACCAAGAAATTGCAATGTTTGAATCTTTGACCAGCGGTTTAATGTTCTGATTGGAATTTCTGAATTCTGATTTGAATGTTTGGTTTTTTCTTGTTTTCAAGTTTTTTGGTGTTTTTGATAGTATATACAAAATAAATGATAGATAACAGTAATTCTGAACTAGAAATACTAACAGCATTCATATATTGAAAATACTTAACAATCTGAAAGTGATGTAAATCATACCCGGTATATTATTCAGATTTTTGCATACAAAGGTAAATATGTCAAATGGATTTTTGCTGCTACCTACAAGATGTAAATAACGCCAGCTACTGGAGGATGCTTGGCATGAGCCAAACTCTGCGAAAGATCTGATATAAAACCCCAAAATTTGCCCAACGTATTGTAGTGCGTACTGTTCACGCGGTACTGTAGCAGCGGTACAGAATTACTATAGCAGCGGTACAGAAGTACTGTAGCAGTGGTACAGAAGTACTGTAGCAACCTCTTTGTTTCCAAAATCATGTAGCTACCATGTGGGAAACGAACCAGCTGATGTAGATATGAAGAACAACTCCAAACGGAATGGACTTGCTGAGGTTTGCGTCCCAACAATCCAGACTTGAGGGTT
>MU225402.1:2354244-2368860 GCA_018584345.1 Thuja plicata | reverse complement strand
AGACGGATGACCCTGTCAGTACAAAACTGAAATCATATGAATCTCCTCAGCTGAGGGCACCATCGGTCAACTACCACTGGACTGGGAGTTCCTCCTAAAATTTAGGAGCACCTCCTTAAAAATAGGAGCTTTACAAAAAGTTCCCAAATCGATCCATGGTGTCTCCTGACACCTCCTGGACCACTCCTAGTCAACTCCTAAAAAAAAGGGATAGCTCCTAAAATTTAGGAAACTATCCAGAACTGATCAAACAGGCTCATATAGCCCTCATATGTCTTTCACTACCCCATATAGCCTCCCTTCTCACTCTGTCCGACCTACGGAAGCCAGATATAGGCCAAACCTGCTGAAATAGTTGTCACTAGGGAAGGCGCAAAATTGGGGACATGACATTAATGAGGGCTTTTGTTGTTTTGTTTTGTATTTTCATGATTTTGTGAATAATTATATAAAATTAATGAAGTAATTTATATGAAAAAAAAATCTATTATATATTTTTGTAGTCTTTTGGAAAATGTGATTTAATAAATCTATTTGTAAAAATGAACCCCTTTTTTGTATTTTTAATCAATTCAACTACTTGTAATTTTTTTTAAAAAAAATTAGATGCAATTTTTATATTTTGTTTTGAGTTTTTACCTTCCTTTAAACAAGTTGGCAAATACCCAAGGTTGGAATTGAGGGATTATTGCTTAAATATATTGTGTTAGAATCAAGGGCTTTCAAAATGAGAATGCAATTAAATCTAACTTAATAAACTAATCTAAATCTTCTAAATATATAAAAGAAATAAAGAATTTTACTCTAACCAAGAGTTGGTACCAAAATCACTTGTTAATGGGTTTGCTAGGGTTTATCCAAACAAGACAAGGAGAGAAGAAGTAAATGAGAAACTCTAGAAGAAGGCTTGACCATGGTAAATTTTGATGGTGCTGCAAAGGGCAACCCTGACCCATCAGGCGCTGGGTGTGTTGCCAGAGATTCAAATGGAAATATAATTGTGACTAAGCATAAAAAAAATGAGCGATGGAACCAATAATGATGTTGAGGCTCAAGCTGCACTGATGGGGGTGGAGATGGCACAAAGACTACAGGTGGTTAATTTACATCTGGAGGGAGATTCCTAGATTTTTGTAAATGTTAAATTGCGTTGGGCAAGTCCTTTGCTTGGAGATTGCAAAAAATCATTTCAATTATCAGAAAGAAGTTGCTAACATTCCAAAAATTCAAAATCACACATGTGCATCAGGGGGAAATGCCTTGGCCGACTCACTATCCAAGTTGGCAGTTGAGGTGGACAATAATATTGTCGATGGTGGAGGGTGACATCATCTACCCAAATTAAAGACATTAATGTGATGGCTAGGGCAAAAGAAATATTTTTTTTGATTGGAGATGTATTCAATGTTGGCAAGGTGGTAGACTATGGTTATTCATGAGGCTGTCTTTGCACATGTTGATTTTATTAAGCATTCAATGCAGAGGAATGTTGGTACTATACATTCCTTGATATGCAAACCTAACGACATAGTTTTATGGCAACAACATAGATATGTGGGTTGTGAGGTGTGAAGAGAAGTGAGGTGTCATGGAAGCGAACTTTGCATTCAACACCATGAAGCAGCAGATGGCCTTCAAGGGGTCGATAACGGAGGAGCGACTAAGTCATATTTTCACTTCGCAACACACTTTCTTTGTGGAGGTGATCAAAGCTCTCCTAGGTGTGGAGTACGTGGTATCTGATTTCTGGGGGTGCACAAATGCAGATATTGTCGCCTTGTTCTGTGCATGGGGGTTGCACTTTTCATTAAAGGAAGAGGTAAAGCACATAATGGAGAGAGGTGTACATACCCTGAATGTCAGGTGAGCATAGATGAAATCTTGCAATGTGTTGTCTTGGGCCATGTTTTTGTATCTACTCGTGGGGATTGGCTTGGTTACCTAGGGGTTTCACATTTTGTGCACCCATTCATATTGCATAGAGGATTGGGAAACAACATAAAACAAAAAAATGGATGCTCAGAGAGCTTGGGCTCTGATTGTTGATTTTGTGCATGACTGGGATTTGGAGCTGGTTGTCAGGTTATCCAGGAGACAAATGAACCCTGATATATTTTGACTGAAAATGGTAGATGTCTGGGAGGACATGGATGCCCAAAGGAGGGAACGAAGGAGAAATAATCTAGGTCAGGGCCATGGATGTGGTCGAGGACATGTCAAAGGTGTTGTTGGGCATAGATGCCATGGACGAGCTCATGAAAGGGGACTTGGACCTGCGCGTAAAATAAGTTCATGAAGGAGGCGCACAACCAGAGCCGGGGTGGGATTGCAATGGCTGGAGCTCAGTAGAATGATAGTACTAGTGGTGCAAGGGATCACATTCTGACACAAGGAGGGATGTCAAGAGGGGCCAAGGGCTCTCCCAAGTACCAAACCAACTTGCAAAAACAACAATGCGGAAGCAACAACACACAGAGTGAGAGAAGAAACAACATAGATCCTTTTCATTAATTGATCAAACTCATTACATTTCAGGCTGTAAGGCCTTCCTAGTTTTGGCCATATACATTCAGTGAATTAAAAAATTATCTTCATACATGTGAGGTCACAGACCTGCCTTTCAATTGTCTCAACAGTTAATCTTCTATCCAATCCTCCTATCTTTTAGAACTGATACCCTAAACTAAGAACATAGAAACAAATATAAACAAGAGTCCACCAAAGAGGTCGGCACTCAAATCCCTAAGTGAGACCCAGATTTAGGTCCACATAGATCCCAATGAGAGACCCCACATTAATTATGCCACAAAAATTAAATGTAGAAGTCGGCTAGATCAGGATAAACAACTCGGAAGTAGAAAACTGAGAAATAAAAAAAAGCTCAGGAACAGAGATCACCGAGCAACAAAAAACAACTCAGGACAAGCATACTCGAGCAACAGAAAACATCTTAGAACAAGCATACCCGAGAAACAAAAACCAACTCAGAACAAGCATACCTACACAACAGAAACCAACTCAAAACAAGCATACCCGAGAAATAAAAAGAAACTTGGAAAAAGCATACCCAAGCAACTCGGAACAAGCATACCCGAGCAACAAGGTAACAGATTACTTCACCGAGCAGCCTCCAAACAAGCTAAAGAACAAAGGCAAATATATTTTTGGTTGAGAAGGATTGCCAAGGACCCAAGATGCTCCTGCATCAGACACCTGGGGTTACAAGAAATGATTCCCCAAATCATGTATCAGGTCCAACCTAAAATGAATCCAAATTAGATTGAGAAATCCAAGATGAGTCCTTAATCGGTCTGTTCTTCCATTTTACCAGATACTCCATGTATTCCTTTCCTCTTGTACTTCTTCCAAGTCTTTGTTTCAAAATCTGTTCAACTTCCTCTATCTGTTTCTTAGGACAATCACTTGGTATTGCCACTTCTTTATTAGGTTCATGATATTCATACAAGTCTAAAATATTAAATATAGGTGATATATCCACGTCATCGGGTAATTCAACTTCATAAGCATTTCCACTATAAAAAATTCTCAGTATTTTGTAAGGACCAAATTTCTTCATCTTCAAATTTCCATATGTTCCAATAGGAAATCTGCCTTTCTTCAAATGAACCATTACTACATCACCAACTTCAAAAATTTTATGTCTCCTTGATCTGTCTGCACTATCCTTGTACTTATGGTTGCTTTTCTCCAGCTTCTGGTTTACATCTTCATGTAATGTCTTCATAAACTCAACAAACTCCTCTGCTTCAACACTTATTTTCTCTTCTCCAACAATATCTCTCAAGTCTGATATACCTCTCGGTTGTGTGCCATGAACAATCTCAAAAGGTGTCTTTCCAGTACTTCTATTTGCTAAACTGTTGTATGCAAACTCTACTTGTGCCAACATCAAATCCCAATTACTTGGTGTGTCTCTAACTAGGCATCTCAACAAATTACCCAAACTTTGGCTTACAACCTCTATTTGTCCATCAGTCTGTGGATGAAATGTAGAACTATACTTCAACTCAGTGTCCAACTTCTTCCAAAGTGTTTTCTAGACATAGCTAACAAATTTACTGTCTCAGTTAGAGATAATACTCCTCGATAATCCATGCAATCTGAAAATCTCCTTAAAGAAAAGATCTGCTATATGTACTGCATCTGATGTTTTTCTACATGGTATGAAATGTGTCATCTTTCAAAATCTATCCACAACAACAAATATGGAATCATTACCTCTTGATGTCCTCAGTAAGCCAAGAACAAAATCCATGCTAATATCACTCCAAGGTTTCTCGGGAATAGTAATCAATGTATACAATCCAATATTCTAACTTACTTCTTTTGCAACTTGACAAACTCCACAACTTTTCACAAACTTCTGAACATCCTTATACAACTAAGGCCAAAAATACATTTCCTTAAGCAAACTCAATGTCTTATCAATACTGAAATGTCCAGCCAATCCACCACTATGTTTTTCCTTAATCAAATTAGTTCTCATTAAACCTCTTGGTATACACAACTGAATACCTTTGAATAACATATCTTCCTCAATGAAATAGTCTTCATACTTGATTGATTTGAATTAGGTGCTCTGCACACTCTCCACTGCTCAGAAAAATCAGGATCACTTTCATACACATTCTTCATATCATCAAAACCAAGAACTTCAATTCTCATTTCAGTCAACAAAGATCTTCTTCTACTCAACGCATCAACAACTCTGTTAGAAACTCCACTCTTATGCTTAATCACAAATGTGAAACTCTGCAAATACTCTACCCATTTCATATGTCTCTGATTTAACTTATTCTGACTACCCCAATGTTGTAAAGCCTTATGATCAGTATACAACACAAATTCATTTGGCATCAAATAATGTCTCCATTTCTTCATAGCTTGAACAATAGCATAGAACTCTTGATCATAGACAAAATATTTCCTCTTAGCATCATTCAATCTTTCACTAAAGAAAGCAACAGGTTTACCTTCTTGAGTCAACACAGCTCCAATTGCACTTCCACTTGCACCACATTCAACTTTAAATACCTTATTGAGATTAGGTAAGGCTAACATAGGTAATTCAACAACCTTCAACTTCAAAGTCTCAAAACTCTTATCAACTCCATGTGTCCATTTGAATTCTCTTTTGTCTCCTCTCATTATCTCAGTCATAGCATTACAAATAGAACTGAAATTTCTGATAAACTTCCTATAAAAACTTGCCAATCCATGAAATGATCTTACCTCACTGACATTCTCAGGTGTAGGCCAACTAAGTATAGCTTCAACCTTCCCAGGATCCATTTTCAAACCATCAGCTGAAATCACAAAACCTAAATACACAAGTTCTTCTTTCATGAAGGAACACTTTTCTAGATTTATCAACAACTTTTCCTCTTTCAATCTCTACAATACTTGCCTTATATGCATCAAATGCTCTTCTCTAGTCTTACTGAATATCAGAATATCATCCAAGTATACAATCACACATTTATTCAAGACTTTCTTCAAAACTTCGTTCATTAACCTCATAAATGTACTCGGTGCATTAGTTAAACCAAAAGGCATAACCAACCACTCATACAAACCTTCCTTTGTCTTGAAAGTAGTCTTCCATTCATCACCTTCTCTGATTCTGATCTGATGATATCCACTTTTCAAATCAATTTTGGTAAAATATCTTGCTCCACTCAAACAATCCATTATATCATCCATTCTCGGTATAGGAAACTTATACTTCACTGTGATCTTATTGATTGCTCTTGAATCAGTGCACATTCTCCATTCTTCATTCTTCTTAGGTGCCAATACAAATGGTACCACACATAGACTCAAAATTTCTCAAATCAAACCCTTTTTCAACAATTCATGAACTTGTTGGTTAAGCTCTTCATTATCGATCGGTGTTAACTGATGTGGTGCCTTGTTCGGTAAACTAGCTCCAAGAATCAGATACATACAATGACTGATATCTCTCATTGGTGATAAACCATCAGGTACATTATCTAAAATGATCTCCTTGTACTTAGTGAGTAGCTTCTCAACTTCTGCAGGAATTTCATCTTCTGTATTATTACTCAGTTTGTTAGGAATCAAAGCATAGCATATGTCATTTCTTTTCAAATCCTTAACAAACTATCTACCTTCCATCAAACAAACTTTCACAAATGTACATATCTCACAAATAGATTCTTCAACCAAAGGTAACAAAACTTGTTTCTTGCCATCAACCCAACCGTAATATATATTCAATCTTCCATCATGTATAGCATGTCTATCATATTTCCAAGGTCTACCCAACAAAATATGACAACAATCAATAGGCATAATAACACATAACACCTTATCATAGTATTTTCCAATTTTTCAGATTCACAAAACATTGTTCACTCACCATTAATGTATGCTCATCCTTGATCCATGAGATCTGATAGGGTTTCATATGCTACATCCTCTCCAATTGCAACTTGGTGACCATTTCCTCAGATGCCAGATTCTTCAAGCTTCCACTATCAACAATTACCTTCCAAACTTTGTCTGCAACTCTACATTTGGTCTTGAACAAACTTTTCCTGATATGATCTTTCTTATCCTTATCACTCCATAGTATCCTTCAGATCATGATATTTCCTTCCTTCTCAGCTTCATTTGGTGACTCCTCTTGCACCAAAGCATTTATGCTACTATTGACTTTCTTGCTGGCATGGGTATATTCAAAGGATTTATGTCCTTCCTCTCCACAATTGTAACAAGTTACTTGGAACCCTCTTCTACTATAACCACCTCAACAGTAATTGCCTCTTCCTCGGTATGAACTTCCACCTTTCCATTCAGTTTTTCCTTTGTCTTGAGATGTGTCTAAAATTGACTTGTCTGGTTCAGATATACTATTTTCACCATGAGATCTACTTCTTCCTCTAGGGAATCTACCACCTCTGCCTCTTTGTCTTTGTTCAATTTCTCCTCAGTTTTTAGGGAAAACTAATGTCTCTTCAATTCTTTCTATTTTGACCAAACTGATCTCATCTTGTATAGAACTTCTCAATCCATTCAGATCTCTTGCTACTCTTTCCACCTCATCTTCAACATGTCCAGATCCGATGTCCAATCTATAGAATTTTTTAGTATAGTCCTTTACCAACCTATCTTTCTGCTTCAAAATTTGCATTCTCCTAATCAGGTTAATCTGATAGTCACAACGTAGAAACTTGTCTTTCAATTTTTTTACCATCATATCCCATACCTTGATTTTTTCTTTACCTTTCTTCTTTCAATCCAGTTGCAGATGCTCCCACCATAAGGATGCATGACCTTTCAACTTTGTGCTTGCAATCTTGACTTTCTTGTCCTCTGATACATTTTCATACTCAAAGTACTTCTCCATCTCAGTTATCCAGTCAATCAATTCATCAAAATCCAATTTTCCACCATACTCAGGAGGATTAAACTGAGGTGTGGACTTCAAACTTGTCAACGCTCTCAGGAATCTCTCTTCTTCCTAATCCATCACAGGTGCAGGTGCAACTTCACCTTTAAATTCTTCTAATTCATCATCACTAACATCCTTAAGATGTCTTCCTCTACGCTGGGTTGTTTCAACAACTTCCAATCTTGCAGCCATCTATCTAATCATATCATCTAGACCTGGATCTGCATTTCCTCTCCCACAAACTATCTTGAATCCCTCTGCAATTGTAGGTCATATCACAATCTACTAACCCACAATAATACCACCAACTAGGGTTAGGGTTTACAAGCAGGAACTTAGATCTCACCAATGCTATGATACCACCTGACACAAGGAGGGATGGAAAGAGGGGTCAAGGGCTCTCCCAAGTACCAAACCAGCTTGCAGAAACAACAATGCAGAAGCAACAACACACAAAGTGAGAGAAGAAACAATAGAGATTATTTTCATTAATTGATCAAACTCATTACATGTCAGGCTGTAAGGCCTTCCTAGTTTCATCCATATACATTCAGTGAATTACAAAATGATCTTCATACATGTGAGGTCACAGACCTGCCTTTCAATTGTCTCAACAGTTAATCTTCTATCGAATCCTCCTATCTTTTAGAATTGATACCCTAAACTAAGAACATAGAAACAAATATATACAAGAGTCCACCAAAGAGGTCGATACTCAAATCCCTAAGTGAGACCCAGATTTAGGTCCACACAAATCCCAATGAGAGACCCCACATTAATTATGCCACAAAAATTAAATGTAGAAGTCAGCCAGATCAGGATAAACAACTCGAAAGCAGAATATCGAGCAACAACAACAACTCGAGAACAAAGATCACCGAGAAACAAAAAATGGCTCAGGACAAGCATACCTGAGCAACAGAAAACATCTCGGAACAAGCATACCCAAGCAACATAAACCAACTCAGAACAAGCATACCCGAGCAATAGAAACCAACTCAGAACAAGCATACCCGAGCAACAGGGTAATGGAGTACTTCACCGAGCAACCTCCAAACAAGCTAAAGAACAAAGGCAAACATATTTTTGGTTGAGCAGGATTGCCAAGGACCCAAGATGCTCCTACATCACATTCCTTCTTGTGGAAACATAAGTTAGGTTTTCTCTATGCATGGTTACCAAATTTTCAGTTTATTTTTTGAATTGTTGATAGTTGAATACGCATCTTCATAAGCAATTTTGCAAATATGCAAATTTTTTTGAATTAAGCTGGGAATGGGTGGAATTTGCAGGGCAAAATCTAAATATGGCCATTGTTATCTAGTCGATCAATGTACGAAAATGGGATTTTTGGGTATGAAGGTTTTGGGTTCTGTTATAGACAAAAATGAAAAGCTATATTATTGTATCTTTTTTTAAAATAGTAATATAATAAAATAAATACTTTTTTACCAATAAAAAAAAAGACTTGGTACCAATATCTTACTCTTAGTAGGAAATTTTAATTTCCTAATTAACATTATAATCTATTGTAAATAAATGAAAGCAACTAAAGCATACAATGTATCTTAAACTTTGAAGTGGCGTGCATCCTCAGGTGACTAGCCTCTATATCTTCTCTTCCAACAATGGGTTTATCTTCATTAGTGGCAATAGGGTAACATGGAAACTCTAGATCTAAGAAATTTGAGGCATTACTTGTAAGGTAAAATAAAATATTTGAATCCTATGTGTAATAGATTAGAAAAGGCACATATGTCATGTATTGAGCATGAATGTATTATGGTAATTGCAATAGAAATTGTAGTCTAAAACTTCTAAAGATGATTCACAATCCACTTGAAAAATAGGGAAAGAATAAGAGGCTTATGCAAAGAAATGACCAAAATATAAAATAAACAATCTCATGAGTGCCAATGATAAGCGACTATAAATAGTCGAAGAAACTTCGTAATTAAATTAGATGAATAAGAAAAAAAAGGGGGGGGGTGATTGTTAGCTAATAGGAGAAGATATTTATTCATGGGAGAAGGAGGCTTAATCAAAACTCAAATAAACTCAAAATCAAAATCAAGGTGGGAAATTTATTGAAATTAAAGAAATGTGCATTCTATTTGAATTATTGTTATTTGAGGTGATGACATTCATGTTTTCTCATTGATGTTAGCATATGTTTCATATGGATGCATTAGAAGTTTCATAAAGATTGATTATCATAGGCACATGCAAGATTGATAGTTGTGTACAAACATTGTACGATGATTCAACATATGTGAGCATGGAGTTGTGTAGAGGGAAGTATGTACACATTATATCTAAGGTCATGAGATTTGATATTGTTGTTTGCATGATTTATAGTTGTTTTGGTAAAGACTGGGTACAGTGTAGTGACAACGGATTATGATAGAGATGGTCTCTGAGTTTTTGGGATAACTTGGATGTGAGCATGGGTCATGGTATGCGAGCTTAAGGCATGATAGAAGATACATGGGAGAACATTCTTTTTGATTCTTGGGTCGTTGGATTCTTGATGACGTCAGCTGAGGCATGTGGATTGGCGAAGACCTATTTGGGGCTAACCATAGAGATGTAACGTGATTAATGATTGGGGAGTGTGAATTATGGATCTTGGCACGTAACTGATGCTTTGTATTTTTTAATTACTTGTAAGGTATCGTGTGTATCTTAGCAAGGGTCTATGTAATTTTTTGTGCATTGGGGAATTCTTAACAGGCCAACCTAATTGCTTATTGTAACTTGTATAAATGAAAGTAGTGTCTTGATGTATAAGAGTATGGATTGTATGTATTGGATGTTGTGAGCATGTGGATGCAATTTCTGCTGGATGTAGAGCAGTGATTATGTTTTTAATTCACTTCATTGGAAATGTATAGGCAAAGCAAGTTGCTATCATTCAGTTCACTGTTATAAGTATACTCTTATATTTCTCTTTAGATAGTGGATCCAGAAGGTGGGTTTAACCTTCAAAAGGTGAATTTAACCTTCACTTTGGATAGTGTGCTCGGGAAGTGAGATCATCATTTCATTCGACTCCCAGCAGGGTTGAGAAGACGCCTAACATGGTTTGTACTTTAACAGGGACTTTATACTAGATGTAATAATCAGCTCCCAACATGGCTAGATCTCCTAAGAGGGATACAATATTTTTGGTGTATTATTTGTGGGTTCCATCCCCATCGGGGTTTTTCTAAAACAGGGTTTCCTCGACAAAAAATCATAATGTTATGATTTATTTGCTTTGTGTGTATATTCTTATTATTGCATGGTTAAGTTTCAAATGGTTGAGATTAGTTAAAATTTCTGCAACACTGATTCACCCACCCCCCTCTCAGTGTTTCTTGATCCTAACACATTCTTCAAACATGAAAATATTATCCCTTTTAAGGTTTAGGTTGCTTAAGTGACCCTACAATTAAAGGCCTACAAAAGGATTTTGAAAGGGTGTGAAGACTCAAAAGCCAAGATAGAGCTATGAAAGATTGAAAGGAGGCTAGTAAGGACCTTGAAAACATAGAAAAATTATCATAAGATCAAAATGTTGAAAGGAGATATACTTCACACAATGTGGATCATGAGCTAGACTATTAGGTCATCATCAAACTAGAGTGTTGCCTTATACAATTCAAACCATTATAGGTTCAAAGGCCACTAAAATTTATTTTTCAAATGAGGATAAAATTTTTTTTAGTTTGAACTCAACTATGGTTCCCTTTTTTAATGTCTTTATTTTAATAAAGGATAACAATTCTATATATTGATTATTTTCCTAATTTGCAAAGTTCTAGATTTGATAATGTAGACATCCAAAATTTACCACCAATTTAACCTGCTAAATTTTTCATTAATCAATAGAATATCAGTATTTAATACATTCCATTTACTATTCCCTAATGCTAATTAATTATATTAAATTAGCAAGCCTTAGTGACCAATTCCCCCAACTTAATTAGTTAGTTAATCCATATTATTACTTTCTCTAATATTTAAATTCATGTCATCATTGACCTTTGTCCATTTAAGCCTATATATTAAATCCATCTACATGGATTAAAATCTAAACTTTTCATTGCCTAACATATGTCACCTCTCCTCCCATGGACCCACATGTGTGAGCATGTCACCTTATCCCACTTCTTTCTCACTCATGTGTGAGCTTAAACTCTTGGAAGTATTTTTTACTTCCATCTCAACCCTCTCATGCTCACACGAGTAGACATGTTATCTTGGGGACATGTTAAGTCTCCAAACCATAATTAATTTTTTCTTATCCACACTCCCTTTCTCACACACGAGTGAGCACATTCCACATCTTCCTCCTTGTTCACACATATCTGAGCATACCTAGCTCTTACGCCTCATTAAACACTTGTTAGATGACTACAAATTCTATCCATTCCCTCATTATCCTGAAATATTAATCCTCCATTAACATTACATCTTGGATCTTGATTGTCCTTGTGAATGATCTTTAAATTTGAGGCCTCTCATTTTGTTTGAGAATCCACTTTCATGCTATCATTATGCTACCCATCTTTATCTTCTATTTTCATATCATCATGTTACTTATTTGATCTCTCACTATTCAATCCTGCTACTATGTTTCCAATTTATTAAGAAACCAAATTCCACCATCAATCCATACAAAGAGCACATTTATTAGAGCATTGGGTTTACTCCTTTTTATCTTAATCAGAGGAGAAAAGAAAAATAAGGTGAAGGTATTCATTTATTACATTTGAATTATTGTGTTTTCCTCCTTACTTTTTTCCTTATCTTCCAATTGAAGATATGCAAAATATGTCATAGTGTGTGTAGCTTATTGTTTTCTCTTACCAAAAGCATATCTTGATATTGAGTTTGTTCCTTTTTTTTTGGCATTATTCTTATTGCTTGTTTGTTATTGGAAAATAGATTTAAAACTAGTTCTTGAAAAGAAAAGTGAAATTGAAATTACATTTTAAGTGGCATAGTACACATTATTACATAGATAATGCATCTTTATCTATTTATGTAGATGCTTTATGTCATAATGATAAAGGATGATAATTAAATAATTTGGTAGTTCCTATTTCAAGTAGCATTTCTAGATAAATTGATTTTGTTGACAAAATTGATGGGATAAAGTAAGGAGAGAATCTAATTTGTACATGGATCTTCTTAGGTTACAATCTATGAAGGGCATCAAACTAATGTATTTATGATATTTGGAGATTAAAAAGTGCAATAGTTTGTACTAATATTAGGGACCATAATGGTTGTTCTATAAATCAAGAATCACAGTGATGTCAAGAATCAAATTCATTCAACAAATGGATTATATTATCATAACTACCAAAATCATGTTTTTTGGTGCCTATCTTTGTATGTAGAATATGATTCTACATGTAGTAGTTTATGGAGCATAAAGTGATAATGTTTTGAATGTGTTCATGTAAAACAAGAAACTATTGTTCTTGGGAGTTGAATGAAATTTCAAATTAGAATCCATTTTAGTGCCATATGACATGTGCTTATGATCTTAGGAATTAGATCAATGCAATGATTTATGTTTTCTATTATAGACATTTTGGACATTTTTGGAAGAGTACTCAATATGTAGTCATTTAGTTATAAAATGAATGAAACCACAATTGATTTAACTAGCTGACATTGATATAAACTTGTTATTTGTGATATAATGATCTCTTCATTCAAATGTAAAGGAATGTAGTTGACATGTGAATTGTTTATGTTTTCACTCTAAAATATTTTGATGTAATTGTTTCAATTAATAATAATAACAATTAGGGTTGGAATGGAAACTATTATACAATAATTGACTAAAGATCATTGCCAAATTTATAGAAAAATTTGATGGTAACTCATAAATAACTAACCAAAGTACACAAAGAAATATTTTTACCACAAATTTTAAGTTCACAATTATTATAAATTATTATGACGATACTTAAACCCTATCAACTATTAATCAAAGAAATTGTTTCCTCGTGTAACCTTGATTTTTAGTTGTATTTTCCATTTTTTAGAGATGCCAATATTTATTAAATCAAATGCCTCTGTCACCTTAAATACATGTCTTCTACTTATGCTTGTAATTTAAAACCCTTTCCATCATTATCACAAGTGAAACAAAGAATTTTCAAATTTATGGATAATTAGTTGGAATTATTTATTGTGACAAGAAAAAAAATTACACGTTTTGAATATACATGAGTATGAGCACATGCATACACTTACAAAGTCACCTTGGTCTAATTTTGACACAAATAAAATATAGACATGTCTCATTTGACATACCTACAAAACACCTTGGAATCAGTCTCATTAATATGTCACATTGCACATTATTAAAAATCACCTTGGATTCTATCCAAACATTTCCCCATTCCCCATCCTCTAATGATTAGATTATAGTAAAATTACTAAAATTAAGCAACAATGCATAAAGAGAAACAAATATTTATCAAATTGTATGATACATATTTTGAATATATGTGTATAAATAAATGCATACACTCATTAAGTCACTTGGTCTAAATTAGGCACTAATAATTTACAAACATGTCTCATTCCACATTCAAAACCACCTCCAATTGAATTCCATCTATATGTCAAATTCCACCACCTATGATGACTAGATTATAATTGGATATTGACATTATCTATGACATATTGATCATATCTATGTATTTAGTGCTTATCATTTGAATATCTTGGTCAACCTTTTTGTAACATATGTATGTATTATACACAAGATATTACAATTATATATGAATATGACATAAAAAACTGATAAAAACGTTGCCATTATTTAGGAATAATTATAGACTTATTATAACAATACATTGTTTAATAGAATAGCAAAAATAATCTTGTGATTAACTATTTTTGGCATCTTTTCAATTAAATATGAATATTAATAGATTATGATACATTCAAAGTCATTTTTTTATTATATTTTTCAAAACCAATTAAATCATTACACTTAGTAAATTGTTATAAACTAATAAAAGTACTAAAGGTGTTTTTGGATAGTTAATAGACACATAAATATTTTTATGTAATTTATTGCTTGATTCATATATATATATATATATATATATATATATATATATATATACACACACACACACACACACACACACACACACACACAC
>MU225402.1:2311251-2353641 GCA_018584345.1 Thuja plicata | reverse complement strand
TATATACATATGTATATATATATATATACATATGTATATATATATATATATATATCATCCAATAACACTTCTAAATACTTTACTATTTTTAATGAAATTTATATCCCTCTTAAAATTCAAAAATTTCCAATTTTTAAAACCCCACTATTCCCTAATCAGTAAAGTTTTACCTGCTCAAAAGAAAAAAAAAAATTTAGAAAGAAAGAAATAGAAGAGATAGAGGGATCGCTAGTTTATTCTGTGGTCTTTGCATGTCAAACAAGAATAAATCGATGTGAAAAATAGAGAGGAACAAATTACTATTGATGATTCGGGTGATGAAGATAACAAAAGCCGATGAAGATCACACAGAATTGCCAAAACTCCCGGTTGAAGCAAAAAGCGGTTAGAAAAAGGTACATTATGGAGGAGGAAGAGGAGTTGGAGTCTGGGGAGGATGAAGAACGATGAAGATCACACAAAATTGCCAAAACTCCCGGTTGAAGCAAAAAGCGGTTAGAAAAAGGTACATTATGGAGGAGGAAGAGGAGTTGGAGTCTGGGGAGGATGAAGAAGAGAAAAAAGGTGAAGAAGGAAGACAAAAACAAAAAAAAAACTAGAGAAAAAGGCTAAGGAGGAAGACAAATCGGGCATGGGTAAGGGAAAAAGTACCTTGAATTTGGTGGGAGGAGAAAGGAGCATGGATTCTACCCATGTGTCGGCCAAATTCAAATTAAACTCAATGGATTTGTCTATGAAAAAGGACTCTGGAGTGGACAAGAAGGGTTCTCCGCTTACTGCCACTTTGTCGATTGGATTGTGTGGGGAGAAAAATAGTCTGGAGGTAGATGAGGGTTGCGCTAAGGGGAAAGAAGAGGTCACGCTTGGTGCTTCAGAGATCAAAAAGGAGGACAAAAATATGGAAATTTAACAGATGAGGGAGCACATGCAGAGGCTAGAAGGAAGGGTCAATGACCTGAATACGAGCTTTACAACGCTTGCAGACTTTGTTGTGAAAGTCATGCACTTGGCGGCCACTACACCGCATTTTCTATAGATGGCTTAAGTATATGAGATTATCTCATCTTTCATGGAGGAGATGCCTAACTATGCCACAAACAAGGCGTACATATCCTACCCCTGCAATATTTAAACTTATGACATCTCTTTCAAAAGTACAAGTTCTCCACCATTCTATCAATTCAAAAGTGAAAAAACCACCCAACTATTGACCCTCTCCCCACATGAGCTTTACCCTATCCAACTGTTTGAAATATTATCTTTTTCTCAGTAAGATCCACCTATTAATATGGTTTACAATGAAACCATTAAACAAATTGAAACTTAAAATGTATTGTTTATGTTGAACCTTCTCAAACAAAATTATAACTACCATACTATACCTGTAAAGATGAGTATGCTCAAGCTTATGAACACCTTCAATGGAAGATTCTTCACCATTCACTTCATATAAAAATACTATTCTCATCAGCCTTCATTATCCATTTCCTCATAGAAGAAATAACACCTATGAAAATCTTGTCAAAGGACTTCTAGTAGGATACTTGAGCCTATATAAAGGAGCTCCACAAAAAAACAACTATAGATACAACATAGATACTACAGGAATCTAAAATCCCCACACCCATCCATAATTGTCTTGAACATATACCAACAATGTTATGCCTAGTAGTGCGCCAATGTTAATGATAAAGAAAAACTAGTTGAAGGAGTATTTTCCCTTTCTTTTCTCCTCATTTGTTTCATCAAATTGATCTTATCCAAACGAGGAGATACATGTCTTGATTTCTCATGTTCCAAGTGCAATTATATAGAGAACAACGTATAAAAATCTAATACGGGATTTGGAAGTTGCTTGACATCTACTTGCAGTGCATTTCAGTGGGATTAGAGAGCTTATTGATGCATTTAGGAGCAACATAACGATCCCCTATAAAACAAATAAAACTTATAAGATTTATTATTTTCACAAGAAGGGTGCTAAAATATTTCTAATGAGTGTACCCCTAGCATGTGGGTACCTTAACTAACTTGTGTTTAAAATTAGTTTCCATCAAAACTTAGTATAAGCACATCAAGGGTAATACTTGGGCAAGCTGAATTGTTCCTCACCATAACATAAATGCAAGAAAAGGTAACAATTGTTTTGAAGCATCCCAAAAATGCATCAACAAGGAAGGCTCCAAGTAGTGTGAGCACAAAATAAGAACCTGCCTAGTCTATAACAAAATTAACAGCATGGGTATGCTCTCATACATCTCTAATATCACATATAAGAACACAATAAAATAGTATACAAGCCTTTTTTCCACCTCATTAACTGCAATGTATCACATAGATCCAACACGAATATCAATTCATCTAATTATTATAGATTAGAAACACATAAAGCATAGCTCCATCAAAATTGTACAGATTAATAAAACACATGCGAAGTAATCAAATTGCAATTCAAAAATAAAAAAAATCAGAGACCAGGTAAAGATTATGTTGTTGAGTACAATGCTAAGGTACTAGTTCACACAAAAAATCTTAAAATTAGTGTCATTTGTTTAATGTTATGCATAAAGGAACAAAGAATGTGATTTGTTTGGGTGGAGGAAAAAGAAATATTGGAAGATTGTGGATTTTACATGAAACCAACCATTGCTTTGGATACAATAGGCAAAAAATGGGCTAGTATACTATACCTATAATGAAAGGTGATAGCTTCCATCTCACTGTTCTTTTCTTCTTGGTCACATTCCCTTTCAAGTCATATACTATATGTGGAACATGAATAGATAATTCTCCCTTGTGTACATGGTTTGCAATATATTTTAAAAGTGTTCATGAATCATGATAAATTTAAGTCCATGAACTATAATATCTAGTATTGATATATTTGAGATTGAGAATTGTTTGAATCCTCCAACAAATAGATTTTCCTTTATCTCAATTTTATGTAGATATCTCAAAATAAGAAGTAAACAAAAATATCACCAATTTATGTCCATAACCTAACTTTGACCTTATATGATTATTTTCTAGACCTTAAGCTCGTTTGAGGGTGGTATTCTTCTACCCTAAGAAAAAGGCTTAATGAATCTTGGTCAAAATGAATAACAAAGTGTCTTGTTACATGGATTCATTTAAAGGAGCACAAAGATAACTTGAGAAAAAATTAAGAAACCTCAGTGTGTAATGCCCCGCTCGGGAACCTTTTGAAAACAAGGATAAACCATGCGCTGATTTTTTTTTGTTAAGATATATTGCAATAGCATTAAAGAACCCAAGTGCAACAACCATAAACATTATATAAATAACATGGTACTTTCACATGTCATTTAACACAAGAAAAAGCGTTACTACACTTCCAAAGGTTCCCAAGATACAACCAACTCATTCAATCCCAACATTTGTTCTTTTTAAGCCCCAAGTACAAATTCCTATAATGGTTAAGCAAACAAGTTAATTTACCCTTTTAAATCACATACCAATACAATTGACAAATAAAACAATCATAAAGAGAAATGAGAAGGCTCCCATGACACTTAGGGACCCTCAGGAAATCCAACCTAGAAGCTCACGGTTCAAGCCCACAAATCAAAATTGAAACAACTCCATACTAGGCAGAGACAATGATGAAACAAAAATAGACAATGATTGGTCGGTGCAAACGTCGATCTGCACAAATGTTGATTGGGACAACTGGTGAAGTCCAAAAAATAACCCAGTCTAGTGAGGTGGAAGATGATGAACCTCAGACACATACATCAATCTTTGCAGATGATGATTTGTCAAAAAGAGTTTTATGGTGAAGTCTGAGACCAAAAAATCTTAGACCAGAGAGTCGGAGATGACTTTGGTTCAGTGTAGATGATGATTGGGTGATTTTTGGCTGAAAACATAAGGAAAAACCACAATCTAAGCCAACACCAACACACTATTGAAATACATCTAACTCCACACTGGGGAGTACCATAATAAAACATATCGAGGTCATAGTCACTCAATTACATCCAAAATACATAAGTAAGTGCATGAACGAACCCGAAAATACTCCAGAACATAAATGAAAGTGTAAAGAAACTAGGATAATAATTAAGAACATCAAGTATCCATGTAATGATATCCTAATGCCATGAAGATCATAAAGCATCAATCTAATCTAAGATCACATATGTACATGTGCATATAAAGATCAAATATATATACATCAATGAACCTAATCTAAGTACATAACTAAAAGAACATATAAGTATGTACAACACGAGTCAAGTGAAGCATAATATGGAGCACTCAATGCTCAAACACTCTGAGTCTGGAGGAATTTTGTCTTTGTACATCAATCCCAAGAAGTGGTATAGTAGTACAACACCAGCCTAACATGTAAAACCCTCAGGCCCACCCCATCATGCTCGTGGAGATAGTAGCTCAACCACAAACATCAGGAAAACACACACACCAAATATGGCTACACACACGCCAATCAATGTATACAAATGTGGATAATCAAGACACGTGGAGATCACTCAACATGTGAACAAGCATCCAAATGTAGTATCAATGCAACATTCACACAACACCAAGGTCACTACTCAACACTACACTTGCTTGGTGCAGAGAATCATGAGTGGGAGTGTCATCACATGGCACACAAGGGCTCATACGGCTTTGAGAAATATTTCTCTCATCAAGGAATCTCTACTAGGTCATATCAATGTTCGTAGACAACAAGTTGAATCCATACCATATCAACATCTGTAAATGAAAAGGTATTATGGCATATCAATGTCCTTAAATGATGGCAAGATAAAGACATACCATATCAACATCATCAAATGAAAACAAGGAAAAGACATACTATATCAAGGTCCTAAAATGATGACAAGGTAGTCACAATAAATCTCATTGTTAACATTAGTAATTATGTTTTAACTCCATTCATTATTACTTATTAAGAACTCAACCAAGGGATACCCTGGAACCCCTTTGTGTGTAGCCCGCCTTGGAGAGCCACTCCACTCCACTACTCAAACACCAACTACACTCATATCATTGCAATAATGAGACACAAACCAAAAATGCAATAAGGCATAGAACTAAGGAAGACTCAAAGTCATAAAAAACCATAAAGAAATATGGTAAACTCAATTGGTCTCAAACCAAGAGTATGAGTCACTCGGACCTCGGCATAGGAGCATAGCTCAACTACATGTCTGGATGCGGTCTCAAAACCAACATCCATATGTCACATGCGAGCTCTGATCAAGCATAGAAGGTGTCATTTCTGAAGACAAGAGAAACAACAAACAAAGAAAGGAGGATATCTCAACTCCCAAACGCCCAAGGTAAGAAAACTGAGTAAAATGCAATAAAGAATCAAATGCCAAACCGCTCAATCGACCACTATGCCACGAGCTTGGAATTAAATAGAATCCAACATACATCTCATGAGGACATGACGAAAACTCACAAACCAAAAACTACATCAAAACCTTGAATTTTGGCAAAATCCAACATGATACAAAAATTGACATTGAGCAAAGAAAGGGCACTTTCGAATAAAAATACAAAAATACTTAGAATGTCCTACAACCATTCCAACAACACACTCTTGTTCTTTGTAGTGGATACTACCAATTTCAATAATCAGATTATGCCAAACAAGGTAAAAAATAAGTTATGGATGACACGTAAAACGATGTGCCAACAAAAAAGCCCAAAAATCAAACTTGGAATTTAGCTACAAAATTAAAATCTATTGGTCTAAATCCACCCAACATCACCTTTTTTCAAATAAAATTCTTGTTATGGACTCACACCAAAAAGAGGCAACATAACGACATAAAAACTTGCATTCCAAAATAGAAAATACACATAG
Organism: Thuja plicata; assembly: GCA_018584345.1. Lineage (NCBI taxonomy): Eukaryota > Viridiplantae > Streptophyta > Pinopsida > Cupressales > Cupressaceae > Thuja > Thuja plicata. The sequence continues at coordinate 2,347,775 of MU225402.1, read as the reverse complement.
GCCTAACTGGGCGATGAAAAGAAATGAAATTGTGAGGGAACACTAGTTCTTGGCCCACGAAGTAATATAAATCTACTTCATTCAAAAATATGGATTAAATCAAAATATATAGAAATACCTACCTCACACCAAGAGGGAAAACTTGAAAACAATGATAGAAAATAAATCCACCGTGGAAACACAAATGAATCCACAAGAAGTTTAGCAACGGCGAAACGAATCCAACAAGATGCTACCCACAAAAGTCTAGAAAGCATATCACACCCAATAAGAAAATCTTTAAATTGCTCACAAGAGGGTTTGAGCAATTTTTGCTCTCCAAAATGCAAAAGTGAGAAAATGAGTTCTCATTTCTCATTATAAGTCACTTTTCACTTAAAACCAAAAAAGTCAAAATAAAACCATATATAATTAAATTAAAATAAAACCCCAAAATCAACTCAAACTCAACCTGGATCAATTATCCAATTCCAATTAAATAGAATAGCTCTATGGAAAAATTGCCAGAAAATATAAAATAGGCAAATAATAATTAAAATCAATGTTATATCAATTAAATCCTCTTCCGTGACAACTACGGGAACTCTAATGCACATACACACAACTTGACTTTCACAAATGCAATATGAATCCAGATTTACCAACATGTACCAGAGGGAATAATGTATTAATTACGAATACGTCATCCATACAGGGATGACATTGGCTCAATATGAAAAGCCAAAACTACTATCTCTTGTGTCCACTGTCGGGGACATAGGCACAAACTCAATTCTTACATCTTGGGATGAATGTGCCTGGTACCTGTTCTTTGAAACATGAAAAATCAAGTGCAACTTCTCACACTATATATAAATGGCCAAAGCACATCAAACATCAATAAAAATGTCTCAATTAATAATAGTGAAGGAGAGCAGGACATTGTGTAGATCTCGCAAACGAGTGACTACGAATCTGTCTTACTTCATACCGACACCAAGGGAAAATTGCCTAGCAGTGGTGTGGTGAGGCAGTATAGATCATATAATTACATTAATATTAAATTTAAATCTAAAACATTTAAATAAATCATTTCTATCAATATGAGCATATATCAATGTAAATCTCCATAAAATACCCACTACTATATAAGGCACAATGTATAGGAATCAATGGTAGTCATCCTAACATATTAATCCAATATTCTTGGATATGCAAATCATCTCAGACATTATCATAAGACACCATCATGAATACAAGATCCAAATAGTAAGTAACAACATGCTCTAACATCATAGTATTTCACTTAATGCAACATATGTTTCTAGCTACATCAAATATACTTACTTCATTGCACTTGAAATCCAAGGTCAGGGGATCTATTACCTCCTTGTAAGGACAAGGTTGGAGTGACACTACACGGTGAGTAGTTTTCATGGACATACACAAGGTTCAAATGTAATTGGACTTTCCTACCAGTATATAAACTTTTGAAGGAATGAATGAATAAAAGGACCTAGCTCTGTTATAAATGAAGTTGATTTAAGATGAATGTAGCAATAAACTTTGTTGAATGCCTTGAGAGAATCATAATATTTATCTCATTCTTAAGAACTTGACTCTAAATTCATTGCCTCTTTCAGAGCACTTTTAGAGAGAAATAAAATTCTTAATCTTTCTCGTTTGAGAGTTATTTCTTACCCACAAAGATAATATATTGAATTCTAACTTCTAGAAAACAACAAAATAATTCCTTGATCTTTCCACACCCCCTATGATTCATCATGTTTATAATTTAATTAAATAATTAGTTGTGTGCCTTCTTGGGCACTTTTAGGGTTATATTTCTCTTTTTGAGAGAAGTTAAATAGTTCCCTTGTGTTCTACTACGTAAGGATGATGTTAAGAAACAACTAGCTGTTACCATTTTGAGCCATCGCCAATGAAAAAATTTATCCTTATAATCGTCACCTCAATATATTCAAAGTAACCAAAAGTGGATCTAAAAAATATCATAGTTCTAGGGTTAGAAAATATTTGGAGCCTGCAACTAATATTCGATTTGAGATGGAGATCAAAATATTAAATATGATTCATTTTTTTTGACAAAGGCGTAGCTATACAGAGTGTAGAAGATTGTTTACCGGTCACAATCAAATTTAATTATGCTGATTTAAACAAATTTCAACAATCTTGTAATTATTTACCATTTTGAAGAGGACTACATACCAATGGCAAAAGGGATGTATACGGCATGAGATGTGATTTGGGTGAAAACCCACACAATATAGCCTAGCAGCTAAATATAATAACTAACACTTGTACCTATAGGAGGTTCAAGGGATAACTGATAGATTATTAAAAGGTAATAATGAGGAAAGTTGGCACAATAATAAAATATATATATCAATTCAAAAAAATTAAAAAGAGGTGACAATACATATTTGAAGTACTTCTCAATGGCAATACATAAGATATAATAGCAACAAGAAAAATATTTAAATAGTGACACCATATTTTCTTCAATAAATATTTGAGACAAACAATTATCATTTGTTTTTATTGTATTTATGTGTGTGTGTAAAATAACCTTTTTTAAAGTTAAAATTAACTAAGTTAAAAACATTAAAAAGAATTATTTTATGAACAATAAATAATTAAAGATTATCAAAAGCATGTTATCCCTAAATATCTTCACATTGTGATAAGGAGAGGAAAAAGTACTATTATAATAATTTTTTCACATTTCACAAAAATGAATCTTATATATTTTTCGATTGAAAATCTTCATCAATATTTGAGATCACTCACTTATAAATAACTAATAATAATATAAGATATTAATAGAAACAAATTTATATAAATTTAAATTTAAAAATTCTAATTCAAAGAATTACTAATATTAATAAATTATGTCCAAAATTACACACATAATAAATACTATAATTTAATTTTGACACTAACAAAATAATCATCAAAATTGCTTAAACAGCTAAAAACAATTTGAAAATAACCATCTTGAATAGAAATTACCTAAACCACTAAAAATAATTAGATATTAAAGAGAAATAATTACCACAACCTCCAACAACTTTGTATTATCCCAATAATTACAACAATTCAAGGCTCAAAATAATAGGAAATTACGAATCAATTAGCCTATTCCCCACTTGGATTCCTCTTAAGAGACAACAATCCCACACTAACATAGATAAAAATTAGGACCTCTAATCATCAAATGTCTCTAGGAAAATACATGAATATGTGGTATGTCTACACCTTGTTGCCAAATTTGTTTCTTTCTCTATTTATACTACGTGAGAGACCACAATCAATTTGCATTCCCCTTTCCTTGATTAAAAAAATGAAAGTCTGGAAATGTAATTGTAGACTACCTTAGAGTTTAATTTAGGGTTTTCATAATATTTAGGAGGAAAAAAGGAAGTAAAGAAATGTATTGTTCATATAGTCGTGCTCTTTTTGTGAAAATGTGAGGGTTCCATCTCCCCTTGAAAACACAAAGTGTACTTCTCCTCTTCTTTATTATCTTCAACCTTTTCTTCTCCTCCTTAGAAATTGATGTCCTAGTTAGCCAATTGTATGTGCATGTTCCCTATGGACAATTTGTGCACTTTGTTTTTCTACTCTCCATTATGCTTTTTGCTTAAATGCTTTCAATTTTCACTCTTTTGGATACCAATATATATTGACATCAAAGCCTCATTTCTTGTAAATTTATAAGATACGATATGATGTTCTGGCTATTTAACTTAGAAATTTAGAATGCAAGGGATTTAAATATTTTTGGTCACATTTTGATAGGTGTTGTTTAGCATATAACATTTTTTATTTTACTAAAATTTTGTTATTTTTTACTGTTAAATTATCTTTCTTGATGTTTGAGAAACCTCTACTTCAATTGCAAATTCACAAAACTCAAATCACAACACACAACTCATATCACAACATACAATAGAGACCCTTTGTTTTTAAATTTACATTTGATTTGCAACTGTTTTATTTCATCAAATCTAATCTAATCTACAATACAATGTTTACATTTTTTGGCTTGCCAATGACCTTTCTCTCATAATGCCCCCGCCCCCCAATTCTTCTTTCTTGAGTCATTCCTCTCCCACAAATTCCACCCTCTATTCTCATTAATGCCTTTACTTATTTTCATGTTTTGTTATCAATTCATTTTGTTGTTGACGACTCTTCATATTCTAAAGTTTCCTCTTGCATATGTTGCAATTTCGGTACTTCATTTCTCTATTTGATGGATGTCTTTTCCATGAAAGCTAAACCAATTATAATGCCTATCTTTTTAATTGTCCTTGCCTTTTCTATTTCACCTACTAAATTCCTCTCATCGCATAAGGTCATATTATTGGAGACATGAAGTTAGGAAAAGAAAGACTATTCTTTCATGATTTATAAAGCATTTTAATAGAATTTCATTCCTTATAACAGATGCCCTTTCATAGTCATCCTATGTGGAATTTGATGCACCTCTATCCCTTTTGTTTTATTCTGTAATTTTTTATGCATACTTTGTAACTCCCACCAACCATCCTTTCCATGACTTTGTTTGTCTTTTAATTCTTTACGAGTCTTTTTTTTATCAATTCTGAGGATTTTATTCTAACACATATTAATTTCATTAGTTTGAAAATATTTTGGTTCTTCCTCATTTGTTGAACCCAAAATGAGCTCTGTGGCACATGAATTTGAATAGGTTCAATAGAGTGGTGTTTTATTAAAAAGCCGTGATTTTATATACCTTTTCTCATGAGGAAAAAAATCATACTTGGATGGATGTACAATATCCCCCCAGTGGTAAGGAAATATTGTAGAGTGTGCTCATTTTTATTTGAACATGTCTAAATCCTCCTTGAGAAATATAGCTTACACATCTAAAATTCAAGAGACAATTTGTCAAACAATTCCTTATCCTTATTACAAGCTACCATGGGTAGGGAGAATGTTTACCAAGGTTATGAAATTTATCTTTACACCCGACAATTGTATTTGCAACAAAAGTTTCTAAATATTTATCAAAAAATCTATTTTATACATATTGTTAGTCACAACAATCCATGAGATGGTGTCTTCTTTGAGGCATTCTATCAAAGTGTACTTGTGTCATGTGTGTGCTTCCATACATGGAAATATTATTTATTTAATTTTTGGGTAGTGTCGATTTCTCACTTCCTCAGTTTCTCCTACACTAAACATGCTGGGTAGGAAAATATTTGTGAGTAGAACTCACAAAATAGAGTTAGGTAGTTGGACTACCTAATTGCTAGCAACCTACAAAAAACTCCATCACTGATGTAGATAGAGATATCTTCTTCCTCTTCCTCTTCCAACACTTAGCTAGGACATGTGTTGACTCTCTCCACCAAGTATTCCCTCTTTTCCTCTTCCCTCTCATGGACTTGCATCCACCATGTGTCATTCAACTCTGCCAAATACCCTATGTAGTCTTCCCCACTTTTGTGGGTTTTGACCTACTTTAAACCAACCAACTCCACCAAATATCACTACTACATCCTGTATCGCTTCCACACATAAACACATCATAATACCATACAAATTTGCAATATCCACTTGCACTTTGTTTCTAATTTCTATATTCTCATGTGCAATATCTTCTTTTTTCATCTCTTTTTCACAAAAATAAGAAAAATCAATCATTAAATTTGCTACAACATCCTCCTTGACCTATATTACTGCAATGTCTTCTTCATCACCTCTCACTACAACATCTTCACTCAATGTGAGCAATTCTTCAATCTTCATGATCTCCTCTTCAAGAAATGCACCATCATCTTTTGATCCAACATCCACTTTCTAAATTTCTTCTTCCACTCAAGTAATCTCATTCTCATTTGCTACATCCATGCCCTTGAAAGAATATTCATTCACCAACATATGGTCTTCCACAATCATTTCCTCTTCTCTTTTCTCCTCTATGTTGTGTGTTATAGTCTCATTTTTTCCCCTTTTATAATCTCTTTCTTTATCTCCTTCAAGAATTATTTCCTTATATTTTGTGCTTCTCTCTCAAATGTAGATATCCATCTTTGATTTCTCCCCCTTCCCAATGTGAGAATCGTCAATAAAAAACCAATAATGAACCCACTCTTATTTATTTTCTCTGTTAATGGATCCAAGTCTTTCGATCTCTCACTATTTCAATACTCCTCCAAAAATTCCCTATCTCTCTAGCTCCTCTCTAACTCTTATCGCTTCACTCTCATTTCATGGCTTATCTATCTCAGCTCTTGATTTCTCTAGACTTCCATGCACCTACAATAATCCTCTTGAAATTCTTAGACAAATCAACTACATCAATATCCACCCACAGGTCCTGGCACAGTCTGCCTCACATTTGGCACTCTTCTTATGTTCTTAGGAACACCTTCTCTAATACCATTTGATGCAAGAGAAAACTCTACTCCAAATGCAAATTCAAAAAAACTCAAATCACAACACACAACTGAATCCACAACACACAATAGAGACAGTCTACTTTAAATTTACATTTGGTTTGAAACCATTTTATTTCATAAAACCTAATCTAATCTGCAACACTATTTTTACATTTGTTGGCCTGCCAATGACCTTTCTCTCATAATGCCTCCCTCCAATTCTTCTCTCTTGAGGTGAACTCCTCTCCCACAAATTCCCCCTATTCTCACTAATGTCTTTTCTTATATTCATGGTTTTCTATCAATTTATTATGTTGTTGATGAATCTTCATATTCTTAAGTCTCCTCTTGCATATGTTACAATTTTGGTAATTCAATTCTCTATTTGATGGATGTCTTTTCTATATAAGTTGAATCAATTATAATGTCAGCCTTTCTAACTTACCTTGTAATTTCTGTTTCACCCACTAAATTCCTCTCTTTTCATGAGGTCATGTTATTGGAGACTTCGAGTTATGAAAAGAAAGACTTTTCTTTTATGATTTATAAATCATTTTAATAGACTTACATTCCTTATAACAGATGCCCTTTCATAGTCATCTTGTTGGAAATGAGTTGAGTAACTAAGAGGGGAGGGGTAAATCAATTACCACAAAAACAAATCCAAGTCCCTTAAAGGTCTTAAACAAAATTATCCCTATTGCTCAGTTAACACATATATTCTACTATCACTCGGTTAACATAGCAATCTTGAGATATTAACTGTGATTATCCTTTAGTGATTAATTGCAGAAACATAAATCATAAAGCAAATAACATGTACACAAATAACACCAAGATTTAACGTAGAAACCCAATATGGGAAAAACCACCAATTGCAACTAGTTAATGTTTTTCACTCTTTTGAAGTGAGCCCTGTTAGGAGCCAACCCTATTAAAGGTTACAATGAAAACTGTTAGGTGTGACCCTGTTAGAGGATTTAATCACCCTCTAAGGAGTGGTCATGTTAGAGGTCTTCAAACACTTCAATGTAGAAATGTTAATTTGTGAGAGGATTTACAAAAGACTGTTAAGAGATTTTAGATCACTGCTACAATTGTTAGAGAGTAACAATGGATTGACCTGTTTGTCCAAGAAACTATCTTTTCTGATTCAAATCTCTGTGTCTGGCTTTAAAAGGGATCCTCAATGATCGAATATTCTATTGCAGCTTTGTATGTTTTGTCCTTAATCAGAATCCCATCTGATTTTGCCTTCACTCTTCATATCACAAAATCACACTTCTTTTCTTACTTCCTCACATTCAATCCACACTTGACCTTATATATATATGATAAGCCTTGTCAATTCAAATTGAATAACCTTCCAAATAAATAATAAAACTTAAGTCTGTCGGCTACATATAACCAATTAACCATAAAAATGCAAACTATTGTTAGTCGGCTGACACTAAAAGCATAACTCAGTTAATACTGAAATCCTTTAATGCTCGACCAATATTGTAATGCCTGAGTGAACTCGGTTAGAACTAAAAATCACTTTGGTCTTCTTCAATTCCTGAGAGAGCTTGGCATACACTGACTATGCTCGGATAGGATTAGACATTTGTGTAGACATCACTACATTTGTGTAAACATCAATGACAATACACAATTGAATAATTGTCATCAATAATCTCCCTCTTTGGCATTGATGGAAACACAACATGTCATAATACAAAGAATTATAGAGCACCAGTAACAAGGATAAAATTTTATTAATTTCCTTAGCTTCATTCTGATCCTCATCTAAAAAAATCCCCCTTTCTTCACAATAACTGAAATACAGATTTATCCCTCTTACATCATTCTCTATCTCTGATAAAATTTCTCCCTTTGTCATCAATCTCTCCCTCAATAATCTTTTGTTTAATAATTTGTTTTGGCATGACATCAACAATCTCTCCCTCTTTGACAACCAATGCCAAAGACACCATCCAATACACATCCAATGAAGTTGTAATGTACCTTTTTGTACTGATTCATATGCAATAAGCTCTGAAAATCTGCATCAACATGTTAAATCTATTGTGTAGCTCGGTTGATGTATCACTAATCTGTCCATTAGTGGGTCTCAGTTAGGGGAATCACCCCTAGCTTTCCTCTAAGATACAAGAATGCATCCTTAGGTAACGGTTTTGTGAATATGTCTGCAATTTGTTCTTTAGTATTCACATACCCAACCTTACTTCCTTGTCCTGAACCAATTCTCTCAAGAAATGATACTTTATTTCTACATGCTTAGTCTTAGTATGCATCACAGGGTTCTTTGAAATGTTAATAGCACTAGTGTTGTCAAAATAGATAATATCTAGTTCTTTGATTTCCTCCTTCATACCTGATAGTAGCTATTTGAACCATATGATATTTGAACAATTTACTCCTGCAACAACATACTCTACCTCTACTATTAACTGAGAAATGCAATTCTATTTTTTACTGGTCCAAGAGACTAATCTCTTACCAAGGAATAATTCTACACCACTTGTGCTCTTCCTATCATCAACACTTCCTTCCCAATCAACATCAGTAAAAAATTTCAAATCAAAGTTTCCTCCTTTCTTATACCATGATCCATAATCTTCAGTACCCTTAAGATATCACAGAATCCTTTTGATAGCCATCAAATGATTCTCTCTAGGATTAGCTGAAAACCTTGCAACAATACCAATGACTAATGTAATATCGGGTCTAGTGTGAACAACATATTGAAGTTTACCAATCATGGATCTATAGGTAGTATGATTTACCTCCTTTGAATCATCATCCTTAGACAACTTATGTCTAGTAGGCATAGGTGTCCCAACTGGTTTTGAGTCTTCCATTCCAAATTTCTTCAGTATCTCTTTAATGTATTTAGACTGGGTAATATAGATACCATCCTTCATCAGATAAAATTGTAAACCAACAAAGAATTTGATTTCACCAAACATAGACATCTCAAATCCCTTACTCATAGCTTCGGAGAATGCTTTGCATAAGTCATCATATCCAACAAATAGTATATCATCAACAAATATACCTGCTAATAGTATCTTGTTCTGAGGTCCTTCTTTGATATACAAGCTACTATTGTCATTAGTTCTTTGAAATCCAATACTTACTAGGCAACCATTCAATCTTTCATACCAGGCTCTAGGAGCTTGCTTCAGTCCATACAAGGCTTTATACAGTTTGCAAACCATATTCCTTTTGTTAGGATCAACAAATCCTCTAGGTTGCTCAATATAGACTTTCTCTTCTAGAATTCCATTCAAGAATGCAGATTTTATATCCATTTGATATACCTTGTATCCTTTATGTGCAACATATGCCAAAAGAGTTCTAACTCCTTAAAGTCTTGCAATAGGAGCAAAATTTTCTCCATAATTAATACCCTCTTCTTGAGCATATCCTTTACATACTAGTTTTGCTTTGTTTATGGAAACTTCACCTTTTTCATTCATCTTATTTCTGAAAACCCACTTAGTACCGATCACATTATTATCTTTTGGTCTAGGTACAAGAGTCTATGTTTTTTTTTTTTCTCTCTACTCAATCTCTTCATTCATGGCTTTTATCCAAATTTCATCATTCAATGCAAATTTAATAGATCTAGGTTCAATTTCACTAAGCAAACATGTACCTTTAATTTTGTTCCTTGTCATTACACCTTCTATCTGATCTCCAATTATTTTCTCAAGTGCATGATGCCTTCTGACATATTTTGCAAGTACAGGTTCCTTCCTCTTTGATTCTGGGCTTGATCCACTTGGTTCACCAAGTTCAAATATTCTATTCTTCTCTTCTAATGGTACTTGGGTTCCATTGTCTGAGACTCGGGTGCCTCTGTCTGAGACTCAGGTGCCTTTGTCTATGACTCGGTTCCTTCTGTCCGTGACTCATTTTCTTTAGTATAAGACTCATTTTTTTCTGTTAGCAGCTTGGGTTGAATAGGTTGCAACAAGGTTTGTGCCAATGATAGTGGTTGACATGGTTGCTATCCAATCACCATTTCATGTGTCTTAGGTATAGTATCAGGTTCATAATATACAAAGTTTTTGTAGTCCTCAGGCTCTTTACTTGTTTGTTCTTCACTTCTCTATGCAAACTCATCAATCCTTACATGTACACTTTCTATGAATTTATGAGTAACAATATTCAAACATTTATATGCTTTGCTTTTGTAGGAGTAACCTAGGAATATACCTTCATCACCTTTTACATTAAATTTTCCATTTCTTGCTTCCTTCAAGATGTAACATTTAATTTCAAATACTTTAAAATAATGAACAATGGGTTTATAGCCATACCATAATTCAAAAGGTGTATACTCGGTACCTTTCTTCAGTTGAACTCTGTTCAAGGTGTGAATTGCAGTTCTGATGGCTTCCTTCCAGAATTTGGTAGCAACATTCTTTTCAATCATCAAGGTTCTTTCACACTCCATAATAGAATTGTTTCTTCTTTTTGCTATCCCATTCTACTGTGGTGTACCTGGGACAAATACTTGTCTCTTGATTCCTCTTTCATTGCAGAATTCATTGAACTCATTAGAAATGAATTCACCTCCTCTGTTAGATATTAAGCATTTAAGTTTCTTTCTTGTTTCCTTCTCAACTCTGGCAAGGTACCACTTAAACTTCTGAAAAGCTTCTGATTTTTCTTTGAGAAATATAACAATCATCATTCTAGAATGGTCATCAACAAATAGAATGAAATACCTCTCACCTATGTAACTTGTTGTTCTAATTGGTCCACACAAATTAGTATGCACTAACTCCAAGACTTCTTCTGTATTGTAATTCCTTCTCTTGAAACTAGTTTTTCCCATCTTCCCAAATTGACATTGTTTGCATATTGCTAATTAAGGTTTCTTCAGAATAGGAATACCTCTTACTCTTTTGTTCTTTCTTATGTTGACCAAGTTATCAAAATTCACATGACATAACCTTTTATGCCATAACCAACTTTCTTCTACTTGTGCAATAAAACATGAACTTTTAGTGAGATTAAGATAGAATAGATTACCTTTTGTTTGTCTGCCAGTTCCAACTAGGTTTCCCTTACCATCTAGGAGCTTGGCTTTACCATTCATGAATTATTATTCAGCTATTCCAAACTTAGTAGATTGTGCCTTATTCCTTCAACCCAATAAGCATTATCACATTTGATTCCTTCTGTTAGAGAAATACAACCTTTACCTTTCACATAGCAAGGTTCATCATTCCCAAAAATGACACTCCTACCATCATAGTGCTCAAGATGTTCAAATTTGGTTTTATCATTAGTCATGTGGTGAGAACAACCACCATCAATTATCCAAGTGTCATTCTTGCTAATATGAGAATAAAGTGTTGTCTTTTAATTATCTTGATTGTCTGATTCATCCTTAATAGCAATGTAAACAATTTCATCTTCATCTTCATCACTATCAAAATCCTTGGCAATATAACAAGATTTCTTACTTTTGTCCTTGTAGCTTTTGTAACTCTTGAAATCTTTCTCGCCTTTATACTTGTTGAAATTTTTCTCATCTTTGTATTCTTTATTTAGACACTTAGCAACAATGTGACCAACCTCATTACATGAAAAGAAAATCAATGGTATTCTTCCTTTGTACTTTCCTTTGGAAACTCTCTTTGCAAGTAATGCTTCAATTATTTCCTGATCTTCATCATCAGAATTATCATCACTATCACTGTCAATTTGTTTTCCTTTTGAGTTTCTATCCATCTTACCAAACTTTAATTTAGTTTTGAATGTAGACTCAAAATTGCTAGGATTAGGAGAATAATTATCAAAGTTGTCCAACGCAAAAGCTGTAAGCCTTCCAACCAATGCATTTAGAGTTATATCATTACTGCACCTCATCTCTTGAATAGATGAAACTCTAATAGCATAGATAGGAAGTAAAGTTATAAATACCTTGCTAACCACTGTTTTGTCTTCAATTGTTCCACTGCAACTCTGATGGCACTGACACTTTTCTTGATTCTTTCATTGTATTTTGTAATGTCTTCTCCTTTCATTTTCATCTGATCAAAATGACCTCTGAGACTTTCTTCTTTGGCTCTCTTTAAATTGTCATCTCTTCCATGTATATCATGTATTTTCTTCCACATATCATAGGTAGTAGGGCAGTCCTTTACTTCATCAAATTCAGAATAGCTGAGTGAGGAAGCTATATCAATCATCATTATGTTATGATTCTTCATGTCTATCATCTGATCCACAGATATAGGTCTCGGCGGTTCCACATACTTGTGATCTAGGAATTGCAAACTAGTGTCTCCAATGGTAGATATATGTAGCCTCATCAAATATTGCGATGCAGCGAAGTTGTCTTTGTTAAGCTTGGGGATCTCCCTTCTGTAAGACATCTCTGATCTTTATCTTAGGCCTTTAAACCTTTCCTGAAAGTACCAATGGCTCTGATACCAATTGTTGGAAATGAGTTGAGTAACTGAGAGGGGAGGGGTGAATTAGGTACCAAAAAAAAATCCAAGTCCCTTAGATGTCTTAAGGAAACTTATCCCTGTTGCTCGGTTAACATAGATATTCTACTGTCACTCAGTTAACACAACAATCTTGAGATATTAACTGTGATTATCCTTTAGTGATTAATTGTAGAAACATAAATCATAATGAAAATAACATGTACACATATAACACCAAGAATTAACGTGGAAACCCAATATGGAAAAAAACACCAATTGCAACTAGTTACTTTTTTTCACTCTTCTAAAGTGATCCCTGTTAGGAGCCAACCCTGTTAAAGGTTACAATGCACACTGTTAGGTGTGACCATGTTAGAGGATTTAATCACCCTGTAAGGAGTGGCCTTGTTAGAGGTCTTCAAACACTTCAATGTAGAAATGTCATCTTGTGAGAGGATTTAAAAAAGACTGTTAAGTCTACTCTGTTAAGAGATTTTAGATCACCGCTACAATTGTTAGAGATTAACAATGGATTGAATTGTTTGTCCAAGCAACTATCTTTGCTGATTTAGATCTCTATGTCTAGCTTTAAACTGGATCGTCAGTGATAGAATATCCCATTGCAGCTCTATATGTTCTGCCCTTAATCAAAATCCCATCTGATTTTTCCTTCTCTCTTCATATCACAAACTCACACTTCTTTTCTTATTTCCTCACATTCAATCCACACTTGACCGTATATATATGATAATACTTGTCAAGTTGGCTTGAATAACCTTCCAAATAAATAATAAAACTTAAGTTTCTCGGCTGCATATAACCAATTAACCATAAAATGTAAAATGTTGTTAGTCGGCTGACACTAAAAGCATAAATTAGTTAATACTGAAATCCTTCAATGCCCAACCAATACTGTAATGCCCAAGTGAACTCGGTTAGAACTAAAAATCACTTTGGTCTTCTTCAATGCCCAAGAGAGCTTGGCATACACTGACTGTGCTTGGAGAGGATTAGACATTTGTGTAGACATCACTAAATTTGTGTAAACATTAATTACAATACACAATTGAATAATTATCATCAACACATCCTACATGGGATTTGATGCACCTTAATTCTGTATGTTTTACTCTATATTTTTATGCATACTTTGTAACTCCCACCATCCATTCTTGCCACAATTTTGTTTGTATTTTCATCTTTACGAGTTTGTTGTTTATCTCTTATGAGGCTATTTATTCTAACACCTATCAAATGCATTAGTTTGAAAGAATTTTGGTTCTTCCTCATTCTCTGAACCCAAAATGACCCTTATGGCACATGAATTTAAATGGGTTCAATAGAGAAGTGTTTTATTAAAAAGACATGATTCTATATACCTTTTCTCATAAGGTAAAACATCATGCTTGGATGAATGTATAATAGCCCTACAATGCTAGGGAAATACAACAAAATGTGTTCATTTTTATTTGTACTTTTCTAAAGCCTCCTTGAGAAATCTAACTTACACATCTAAATTATAAGAGATAATTTGTCAAATAGTTCCTTGTCATTGTTACAAGCTCTCATTAGTAGGGAAAAGGTTTACAAAGGTTGCATAATTTCTCTTTACACCTACCAGTTGAATTTTCCTAAAATTTTCTAAAGATTTATCAAAAAATCTATTGTGTGCATATCTTTAGTCATAACAATCCATGGGATGGCATCTTCCTTGATTCATTATACCAAAGTGCACTCATGTCATGTATGTGCTTCCATACCTAAAATTATTATTTATTTATTTTTTGGACAATGTTGATTTCTCACTTCCTCAAGTTCTCCTACACTAGACATGGTGGGTAGGAAAATAATTGTGAGTCGAACTCACAAATTAGAGTTAGGTAGTTGGAAAACCCTTTCAGGTTTCTATAAACCTCCAATGAACTCCATCATTGATGTAGAATGAGATATCTAATTCCTTCACCTCTTCCAAAACTTAGATAGGACATATGCCAACCTGCTCTACCAAGTATTCCCTATTTTTCTCTTCCCTCTCATGGACTTGCATCTGCCATGTGTTTTTCTCCTCTGCCAAATACCCTCTACAATCTTCCCCATTTTTGTGGGGTTTGGACCCACCAAAAACTGACCACCTCCACCAAATCTCACTAGTATCATCTAGAACTACTTCCACATTCAAACACACCATACTACCATACAAATTTGTAAACATATACTTCCACTTTCTTTCTAATTTCTATGTGTTCATGTACAATATCTTCTTTTTTATCTCTTTTTCAAAAAACTCAGAAAAAACAATGATTACCTTTACTGCAACATCCTCCTTCACCTCTACTACTACACCACCTAATTCATCACCTCTCGCTATAAAATATTCACTAAACATGAACAAATGTTAAAACTTCATTATCTCCTCTCTAAGAAATGCACAATCCTCTTCTAATCCTTGATCAAATACTGTGCCCTTATAAACCTCTTTGACAAATCCACCTTCTAAACTTCTTCTTTCACTACATTTATCTCATGCTCATCTATTATATGCATGTCCTCCAAAGGACATTCATTCACCAACATATGGTGTTCCACAACCATTTCCTCTTCTCTTTTCTCCTCTTTTTTTGTGTGGACTTATCTCATTTCTTTCCCTTTTCCCATATCTTTCTTTATCTCCTCCAAGAATTCTCACCTAATATTTTGTGTGTCTCTCTCAAACACAACTATCCATCTCTTCTTTCCCCCCTTTTCCAATGTGGGAATTGTCAATACCCAACCGATCACAAACCCTTACTTCTTCTTTATTTTCCCCATTAATGGCTTGAGGTCTTCCCAAATCTCACCATTGTAATACTCATCCACACCTTCCCTATTTCTAAAGTTCCTCTTTGAATATTAACACTTCGCTCTCATTTTATGACTTGTCTCTCTCATATCTTGATTTCTCTGGACTTCCATGCACCTGCAACAATCCTCTTGAACTTAACCACTTCAAATTATACCCAAAAGTCTTGGCACAAGCTGCCTCACATTAGACACTCTTCCTATGTGTTTAGGAGCACCCACTCTAATATTATTTGATGCAAGAGAAACCTCTGCTCCAACTAAATACTCACAAAACTCAAATTACAACACAAAACTCAAATCACAACACATAATAGAGACCCTTTGTTTTTAAATTTGTATTTTATTTGCAACCATTTTATTTCATCAAATCTAATCTAATATACAACACAATGTTTACATTCATTGGCCTACCAATGACCTTTCCCTCATAATTCCCCCCCTCCCCCCCAAAATTATTCTCTCTTGAATTTTTCATTTTCCACAACTCCCCCTACCTCCATTCTCACTGATGCCTTTTCTTATATTCATATTCAACTATTATGTCATTTCATTTTTTTTTTGAAGCAAGGTGGCAGAGCCACTTGATATATTAATATATTTATAAAAAAATGGTTCAAAGAGCTCCTGGAGAAAAGAACCAGAAATAAAAAATCTGATCCTTGCTCGATAATACATAATAATAAGTTTGGAAATTTCAAAACATCTACAAGAAGCCCCCCACTAGCCATAGATAGGTACAATTAGAGTGTCAATAATCCTCCTAAACCTAACTATTACATAAGCCCTTAGGCATCATACAAAGTATCCGAGAATTTTTACAAAATTACACCATGCAAAGCATGTACATAGGATTTAGGCACAATGTAGAAAATCCAAAAAGACTTCTTCCTGTCGAGATTCACCCCATAGGGACCTTTGATATCTGTATGTAAAGATCTAAACAACAAGAAAAACTAGAAAAATACCACATATTAGAAAATTTAAATTTTTTTCCTTCCATAAAGCATGGAGTAGCATCACCTGAGCTTAATTTTAAATTGAGGTCAGGAATCGGGTGAGCATAAATGGAAGTAATTTGTGAAGGATCTGTAGTGAGATGAGCAGAGGAAACATCCTACTCCAGAAGATCTAAGAGATCAAAAATAACCTGATGAACAACAGTAACATAATCCTTAGTAAGAAAGCCACTAAATTTATATAGAGAGGCCTTAACAGGTCTAAAAGACTGTCGTTACATAGACTTTTTGATGCTTTCAAGGACCATATAAACCCCATGGTTGTTAAGAACCAAGTGATGATGAAACAAACCACCAATTAGAGCCATGCCACCCCAAAGATCATATTTATAGACAACCTTACCTAACCTATTTCCACTGAGAAGCTCTGGTTTCAGATAGCGACTGGCTATCAAATCCAAGAGAAAAGGAAATTGCAGAAGATCACAAGCATTAGACAAAAAGACCGAGAAAATTTGGGAAGGATAGATAATACACTTACCAGGTGGAAAAAAGATATCACACCCCACAATTCTCTTTATACCATGATGAATATGAGGACACTCACAGAAGAACATAGTTTCCAACATTTCATCCTTAATGCAACCAAAAATGGTTTCTCCTAATCCTCCACTTCAAGAAAAATCCTATAATTGCGCGAATAATAGTCCATGTGTAAAGAAGAGTACGACAAGCATATCTACACCTGAGTGTTAACACCCACCAGTGATTTAGGGCGCCCAGACATTATATGCAATCCTACAAAACCAAAAAAATGATAAAGAAAACAACTAGCAACAGAACGGACAAACTACATAAAAATGAACAAAGAACGGGAAAAACGAACAGAGAGAAGACAAAGAAGGATTATCCAAAAAGGTTAAATAAAGAGATTGATAAAGCATTACAAAGAAAAGACATTTATAATAAAGATGACTTGACGAAGTGAAGCCAAGAGTTAATGAAAATACCAAAGAATGATGGAAATGCACATTTGAGCATAGATATGAAATTATAACATAGTAAAAAAGGACAGTCAATGAATTAATGAGGCCATCGCAATCAGAAACCCATACGAGCCAAATGACTGTACAAACATCCAACACATATAAGTAGGCTATCTTAAGTCTCCTCTTGTATATGTTGTGATTTTGGTACTTCATTTCTCTATTTGATGGATGTCTTTGGCACAAAAGCCAAATCAATTATAACTCATGTATTTGTAACCGTCCTTGCCATTTCTATTTTACCCACTAAATTACTCTCTTTGCATGAGTTCATGTTATTGGAGACTTGAAGTTAGGAAAATACATAATTTTAATTTATGATTTATAAATCATTTTAATAGAATTCCCTTCCTTATAATAGATGCCCTTTTATATTCTGAAACATAAGAAATGGTGATACATTCTATGTAGGAAGATCACTCATCAAATTAAATGTGGGTATGAGAGGGCTATCCTATGTTACATTAGGAGCACCCCAAAAGGTTTCACCCTACTAGCCAAACTAGATTAGCAAAGCCCAAAATGATGAAGGGGTGATAATGTTAGATCTATATTTGAAGATGGAGTATGGGAATTGAGTTCCTTTTATGTAAATATGTATATGATATGTAAAATGATATGCAAGAATATGAAAGGAATTGATGTTATGACTAAGGAAATGACTGCTAGCAATATGTAATATCAGATCTTATGCATAAAATTAAATGCAAGATGAAAATGGAAAGAAATATCTCACCTTGAATACTAGGAGGGAACAAGTGAACTTTATATCTAGGTTTTACTATCACAAAGCTGTCAAGAACATAAACTGTTCCTGAATTGTAACCCAGGCACTTGTATCTTCTGATTGTGATATTTGCAGATTCCTAGGACTATGCTATCTCAAGTCAACCTATTGGAAAGTAGTTCATTCAGGAAATGTTATAGAAAAATTTAGGGTTTTCATTTATGGAAACACATATGGTAGGGATGATCGCTTGGCGTAGACACAATTTTGGAGTTATAGCTTGCAAAATGACTAAGTATAGAAAGTAGAATTACAAAGTATAGCAGTACATTTTTGGTCAGCAAGAATAGTATATGGTGAATGAAGACATACGAGCTTAGGAGAAGCTATTTTGGGATGTATATGACCTTCAGTTAAGGTCACTTATGTTTTGGTGTTGATCAGAGTAAGTTACAATATGTTTTTGATTGCTAGTAAAAATAGGTTTTATGGGGACCTGAAATTCCTTACATCCAAATCAAAAAGATAGAAAACATAAAACAGACTAAACAAAGACAGGAATGGGACCCAGCCCGCTAACCCAGAACAAAATAGAAAACCAGAGAAGAAATCCAGAAACCAGCAAGACTCTCTGACAGCCAAAAGCCAAAAGATGAAACACCCAAAAATAGGGGAACACCAGAACTAGGAAAACTCTAGGAGAGTTCCCTCCACTTCCTTCTTTGCTTCAGAGACCTTTTTGATGGCCGCGTTGAAATCTGACAGCTCTGAGATCCTGTCTTGAATTTTCTTCTTCTTGGCTGAGTGCGTGCGCTTTCCCAGACCATCACCATCATCATCATTGTCATCTTTATCTTCATCGATCTTCATAGTGGGGGGGTCCATCTCTGATTTAATGGAATTAAAACACTCCATAGTAGAACCCATGAAGACATTATTGTCCTTCATATGTTTTTTCATAGTATTCTCCAGAGTGTCCAATCTCTCATGCAGAGACTTCAGATTTTTCCCATCCTCCTTGTTCTGATTGCCATCATCCCCTGCCAACCCAGAATCAATAAGATCAACACGAGCATACATAGCTCTCAAGTTTAGATGAAGACTTTTGATTTCCTTAAATACCTATTTCATTAGTCGAAATGAGTATAAGGACATAGCTTTTGCAGTTTGAAGAACCCCAAATGGGGGCTCAATTTTGTCATCCATATCATCCTAGAGAAGCTGGACGTTCCACTCCTATATATCCACCAATCTAGAGAAAGGAATGTTCTTAGAAGAAGCAGGGATATGGTCCTTTTCAACATTGTCTTTCCCTGGAGTATCTTCCACTTTCTGTTTCGACTGCACCTCCATAAGAACCTTGAGATTCAGAGAGATGGGGATGTCATGCTCTTTCAAGCTTGTGTAATTGACCAAAATAGGAACTTTTTGACCGCTCACATCCTCCTTAATAGCCTCAGGAATTTTACCTTTTTATTTAACACTATGGGCTCCCATAGTTTTAACCTCTTCATCACCAGAGGCACTCACTGAAATAGAAAGAGACTCTTTACTCTCATCATCAGACTGGGAGTGGGGAATGTAGTCGGTCTCATCATAACCATCAACACTCTTAGCATCCGAGTCTATTTCCATTCCATTATTTCTCTCAAATTTCAGCTTTTAACAGCCAGCTTTGCCTTCTTGTCTTCAACCCTATGTCATTTTCTGGCTTTTGCAGAGCCTGAGTCTCTCAGGGAAATAATAAGAGGACTGGAGGCCGCAACTTTTTTAACATGTTCAACAATCAAGAGAATCAAGCCCTCATGTAGAATGGGCTTACTATCCTTATGCCTTTGGTCAGTAATGTTATGACAGAGCGATTACAACAAGTAAGTTACAGTATGTTGAAGACATGCGAAGATAGAGTAGCAGTGATACACGACAGATGAAAGGTTGCGATGATTAAGGGAGTATAATGTGGAGTTTGAATGTGCTATATTGGATTCAAATTGAGGATTACCTATATTTTGATATTGTATGATCACCAACTTATTATTTACCTTTTGTAGAAGTGTTAACTTTATTTTGTGATGCATTGGAAGCCAACTCGACATATAATGATGTATATATAGGAAGAGCTTTTTGAGAAGCGAAGTATGAGTATAATGGAATGTATGGATGTGAATAGATGATGTCATAATCAGACAGATGGTGATATGAGATAAAAATAGAACTACCTAAGCATAGTAGATGCTTGTATTGGTCACCATTGAGAAATCATTATAACATAATTATATTTCTGATTGTATGAGCAGTGAGCTCAGTATACATTTAATAGGGTTTTTGTATTCCTCTAACAAGGAAATGTGCTAATGTAATAATCAAATCCTAACAGGGCTAGGTCTCCTAACAGGGACATCATACTTTTAGTACATATTTGTGGGTACCATCCCAACTGGGGTTTTCCCTTGGCCACGGTTTCCTCGAAAACAAATTCGTGGTATTATGAGTTGTGCGTTTCATGTTTATGTTCTTTTCATTTCAACAATTATCTGGTTAAATTTGAATTTACCAAGTTTAAGTTTAAAGTGTTGTAATACTGATTCACCCCCCCTCTTAGTATTACTTAATCCTAATAATTGGTATCAGAGCTATTGGCTCTTGGAGAGAAAGTCTAACAACTTAAGGCAGATCAAGATGGATTCTGAAAGTTTGGAAGAAAACTTTGAAGCATCACTTGAAGACCTTGATAAGGCTAAATAAGAGAATGGTGACTTGAGATTCAAATTGAGAAGAGCTGAGTGTTTCATCAAGAAACTGAAGGAACAACTTGAACTATCGAGGAGTCAAAGAAAAACACTTATAGATAATATAAAAGAGGATTTAGACAATGATACTTAAGATCAAATAAAATAGCTTGAAAAAGATAAAGATACTTTGAAGCTTGATCATGAAAATACTTCCCTTCAGATAGCTAAAGAGATTAAACAGGTAAAGGATGATAGAAACAAAATTAAAGAAACCTTAAAAGATGCAAATATTCATATTGGAAAAATGAAGACTGAACTTGATCACTACAAGAACAAGTATATGGAATTAGAGAAATATAATCATATCATAAAGGGAGAACTTATTGAGGCAAATAAAAATATTGAAAAAAATCATTCAAGCAGTAATAAGATTGATGAGCAGAGAGATAGATAGAAACCTAAAGGAGACATGACTAGAGTTGGCTTCAATGAAGCTAAATGTTCAAAGACTCAGGAAGAAAAATTAGAAGTAAATACTGGTGGAGAAAGACCTACTCTTAAACAACATAAAGAATAGATCAAACCTTTCAGAGGTAGATGTTTTGGATGCAACAAGATTGGACATGTGAAGAGAGACTGTAGAGGTAAAGCTCCTTACAAACCCTTTACTAGATATTTTTTTACTTTTAATGCATTTGGACACAAGAAGGCAAAATTTAGGAAGCCTGATCAATCAAGAATCAAGAAATATTACAATAGGGAAGGAACAGAAACTAAGATCACATGTTACAAGTGAAATAACTTTGGGCACATTACAAAGTATTGTAAGTTGTAGACTAATAAGAAGAGACCACCTCCTACTTGCTACAAATGTCATAATCTAGGACACATAGCAAAGTTTTGCAGATACAATAGAACTGAGAATAGAAGTGGTCCTCCACCTATTGATACAAAGAAGAGTACTGGTGATGTTAAGAGTATTGCAGAAGAATTTAACAGTCATTTCAGAAAATTAGAAGATGTAAATAGTGGTAAGGTATGGAAGGTAAAGGAATAAAGTGAGGAAATGGTTCAGGGAGAGTTAGTAGATGCTACTGATTCTTCACCTAATGTGAACATTACCACATCAACCTGATGGACAAACATGGCCTTAGGGGGAGCATTGGAAGGAAACATAAAAAATCTATCGAGCCCTTGATTTTGAGGAATAATATCGTGCGAGATTAGGGAGAGTACGTGGAGATATTATGGAACTTATATCCATGATCACATAGCTTTACAATCTATATCTTGTGAACCCCAGATTGTTAATCGACTGAATTATGTGCAGAGATGAGTTTATTGTGAACTATGTCATTTCTTTACATAATGAAGTATAAGGTTAATTGAAATAAATTTTCTAAACATCATTTGAAGAACAGAGCCTAAGGAGAACAAGGATTTGAGTTAAGAGAAGCACAAAAGCAAGGTTGTTGAGAATTTGATGAAACCAAAAATTCACATAATCAACAGATAAAAGGTATTTAGATCATTTACGAAGCTTTATTTATGGATACTCCATTGGTTTTCGATGTTGCCAAAAGGCCTAGGTATAAATTCAAGAAAAACCTATTCAAATAAACTAAAGATGATCCTAAAGGTGCATTTTCAAAAACACCCTATGGAATTCTACATGTCAAAGACATTAGGGCTTACATTCACTATAAGTATGAGTCTTTGGGAGACTTTAAGATCTATAAAGAGATGAAGGACATGATTGGAGAAGAAGGTAAGATGAAATCCAAGTTCGCACATCTTGAGAACCTTAGTATAATGCAAATGACTGAAATCAACGAAGAGGAATGGATTAAGATCATTCTAAGTAGAGTTCATGACCAATTCATTTGGCTAGGAGATTAGCCAGTGAAGATTTACAGTGACTTAATTTATGTTGTAACAGGTTTGTATAACTCTAGTGTTATCCCTATCACAGAGAAGAACACATGAAACATGTGGAAACCCTAACTCATTTGCGATGGGATTAAAGAGTGATGAATGTTAATGACATATTTCAGCAATATTTTAGATTGGTCTCAATGATTCTAGGTTATAAACTACATTACAACAACCAACCTAACTCAGTATCAACAGGAGTTACTATGGTGGCATATAGAATGGTGAAAGAAAATGTTAAATATAACCTTTGCAAAGTACTTGCACATCAATTTTTGGAGAATGTGAAGAAAACAAAGAAGGATAAGTCAAAGGTATTCAGTTTTGGGTCTCTATTAATACACCTGTATATTCATATTGTACATAGTTTTCCTGGTATGCACCCTAGAGCTTGGAAGGACAACAAACCCACTAGAATTTAGATCACACAAAGCTATAGAATATAGAATAGTACATGGGTTGATGGTGAATTATTTGGGATGATAAAAATCTTGCAGAGACATATGAAGGAAAGAATGAGGATCCCTGAGGTATTGGTAGAAAAATACAAGGATACAATCTGTTTCATGGTTGAAATTGGTTATGTTTTCTTTGAGGCAGTGCAACCTAGGATGAAGTGGTGTTATCCTCTGGGATATGAAGTCAAATCTGAGGTATTTATCATTCAATTAGAACATATTATATCCTCATAAATTGATCCATCTGAAGAAAGATGGGGCACCTATGAAGAGAAGTATGTGAAGGGGAAGAACAAACTCGAGCTGCAAGAAAGAGAAAAGAAGAAAATGTGGTCGATGATCTAGCAGCCAAGGCTGGTATAAAAAAGGAGGAGATGAAAATGGTAAGAAAGAATATGACATAAAGAGATTCTAGAATGGCCAACACTCCTCCTACAAACCTTCCACCTCTATAAGTTGAGAAGTTTATCAGTCCACCTCCTACTGTGATTGATGTACAAAAAACCACACCTACATAATCAAAGAGAACATCGCAGGAAGTAAAACTAATGGAATTGCCTAGAAGGAATAAAAGTTCCACCAAATAGGACTCTCCACCAAATAAATAGAGGATAGAAGTTGTAAAGAAGAAAGTTGAAGAGAGTAAGGGAGAAGATAACAAAGTTGAAGAGAAGAGCCAAGTTATGAAACAAATATGGAAGCCTAACATAAATATACTGGCGAAGAGGATAATTGAACAAGGAAAGCTTATCTCATTGATTAGATACTATGAGAGGTATGATGCATCTGATAAAATTTTGATTGAGGACATGGTCATAAATCATTTTCTTGTTTTTAAGAAGAACTTGTTAGAAACTGAAGGCAGTATACCAGAAGAACTTTATGAGAAATCAGAAATAAGGAAATAGTTAGCTCAAATAGAAGATGAAGCAATAAAAGTACAAGTAGTTGAATATATGTTACCTATTTTTCAAGTCAAATAAATGGAAAAAATATTAAATTCTTTGAAACCTTTGTTGAGAGCCAAGTCAAGATTGGTGAAGATAATGAGGAGGAAGTATGATGAAGTTATTGAGGAAACACATAAGGAAGTTGATAAGGTTTTGATGAGAACTGAAACTGAGAAGTCCTCACCTCCCAAGGCTACTAAGCCTAAAATTCTAAAAGGTGAGTCATCAAGAATATCTGATGTAAACCTTGACACATCAAAGGATGGGTACAATAGCCAATTTATCACTACTGTAAAGCAACAAGATTTCTTTGTTTCTGGTGTGCCTGTGTCTTTGGCCACTTTGTAGGATGTTAGTGATCCTTTTGAGAAGAATAATGACATTTATGGAGGAAGCATTGATCTAAAAATGATAGATAAAGAAGAGAAAAAAGTGAGCAAAGCTGAAATAGAGAAGGAAGCAGTATATAAAGTTGAAGTAAAACAAGAAACTCTTGCATCTATTTATTCATCTTTATTGTTGTTAAGTGGAGATAGAACTTTGAGCACTAATGTTGAGAGCATGGATTAGGATGAGTTGATGAAGCTATCCTACATCGTATTTGCAAAAGAAAAGGAGAGATCTAAGCATAAAAGAGAGAAGAGGTCAAGGGTAATGGAAAGTGCAGTTGACACTGTCAACAAAATCCTACCTATACCTCTTGCTTTCCAATCAAAGGAAAATGCAAAGAATTTGAACAAGGTATTGGATGAATTTTACATTCATTATGAGTCCTTAGAGAAGATTGTTGAAGAGAAGGCGGAGAAGAAGTATCTTGCAAAGAAGTTGGAGGAAGTATGCAAATCTATTTCTTGGGATTTAGGCATACTGAGAAAAACCATATCTGAGGAAAATAGTTGTATGTTGCATGGAAAAAATTTATACAGTTACTATATAAATCCTATCAGACACATTAAAAACATTAAGGATATAGTAGAAAAGGACAGAAAAACTCTGGACAAGTTGATGAACAATTGTGAGACCTCCTCACATACCGTATTGGAGATAGACAAAGAAGTGTCTAGGATATTGGACAAATTGAGTGTTTTGGATACAGAGAAAGGGAGAGTTGTGGGAATATTTGGTATCCTAAAGAGTTTAATTGTGTTATGAATAACAGTCCATAAGCACAACTGAGAGGGGGGTGAATCAATTGTGATACAAAAAAAATTAAACTTTAATGAAAATGCTAACACAATAAATGCCAAAACAATAACACAATACTTGTTGTTGAGGAAAACCTGTTAAATTTAAAACCCCAGTGGGAATTAACACATACAAATGATGAACTGAAAGTATAGTATGTCTATTAAAATATTTATCCCTGTTAGGAGCTTATTACAACATTACAGTACATAGTCCTGGTTAAAGGACATACCCTGTTAGAATTCAAGAGTAACAATAGGCTCACTGCCCAGGAACACTGGCCAAAGAAGGTTAAATCCAACATCAAGGATTAAAAATCCGAACAAGTGTATATAGAGAAATTTACAATCTAGTGAACTGTCTGATAGAAACTATCTTTTCTTGGTCAGTTCTAATGAAGTATTACAATCAAAAACTCTGCTCTACATCCAACAACCAAACAAGCCTCACAGATTCCATAATTCTTTGTCTTCACAAATACCTTCTCACCATACATCTATCTTTTCAAAAGAAAATATCTCTCATATATACCCTATTACAATAATTGATTAGGCCGGCAAATTAAGATTTCCCAATATAAATAATTAATTAGGTCGGCCACTTAAGGCTTTCCAATATACAAATAATTTTTTAACTCATTGCTAAGATACACAAGGTACCTAAAACAAGTAAACATCAATTAAAATGCATTAGATAAAATCCAAGATCTGCAATCCAGGCTTACAATCCATAATACACACAACATCTCTCAAGTTAGCCACCAAATAGGTCTCCTCCAGAATATATGCCACAACTGACGTCACCAACATGTTCACGACAATCGATCAATACCCAACATTCCTCAATGTTTCCTCTATCATCCTTTAAGCTCGCATACCCTAAAAAAACTTTTCCTGTAAGATATACCCAAAATACAGAGACCTACTTTGTCAAGCATCATTGTCACAGTCCAGAAACCAGTCTTCACTAAAACATCTGTAACATCACCAATATGCAATATTAATCCAAGAGACCTTAGGAATAAGGTAATCAAACATCCTTCTTCATATTCTTATCTTCGATCATTTTGATTCATCTGTACAGTGTCCATACACTTCTGTCAGTTATCATAACCATTCTATTCTCTCCACAAAAACATATGTTGACATCAGTGAAAAAACATGAATATCAAAAACATAAATAGTACCCAAATGTGATATCATCCAAAAATCTCCCCCTTTGGCATTGATGGAAATGTATGGGAAAATGCATCAACCCAAAAATTACTCTCTCTCAATACAATCTTCTCAATATCCTAAACACAAATCTCCCCAAAACAGTAGGGATTTTCACATAGAACCTTTCTCCCTTTGGAAATAATGGAAATGAGTGCCATAACTCTTCTGTAAAATTTTGTAAGGTGTATCTTTTTCAAATCTTCATGTCTAATAGCCAGGTGTAAAATCACCCAAATGTGCTCTATAGTGTTCCTATGATCACTCCCCCTGAGGAGTAGATCCATACATCAAGTCCAGAAAATGTTATAGCTGTGAAAGCCACTAGACTGATGCATGTCCACATCAATTAATTACCACTGGGAGGGGCTCTCACCCCAAGCATGCTTCTGAGATATTCAAAAGCATCTTTTGGAAAAGGTTTTGTAAATACATATGCTATCTATTCCTTTGTGCTAATATACTCCAGTCTAATCTCTTTCTCTACTACCTTCTCCCTCAAGAAATGATACTTAATAGAAATATGTTTAGTCTTTGAATGCATTGCATGACATATTCACAGTGCTAGTGTTATCATAGTGGATAACCACTATCTCTTCAAAAATTATTCCAATGTCCTCCAACATTTGTTTCATCCAAACAACTTGTGTACAATTTATTGCAAGACCAACATACTCTGATTCAACAGTAGACTGAGCAATACAGTCCTGCTTCTTACTTAACCAAGAAACCAACCTTTTCCCAAGGAAAAATGCTTCACCACTTGTATTCTTTCTATCATCCACATTACCTTCCCAATCAGCATCAATGCAGGCCTGTAAAATAAAGTCATCTAATTTTTCATACCACAATCCAAATTCTCTTGTTCCTTTCAAGTATCTGAAAAATCTTTTCAAAATAGCAAGGTGTGTCTCTTTAGGATTTTCTTGATATCTTTCCACAATTCCAACTGCATTGGAAATATCTAGTCTGGTGTGAGTTAGATATTTTAGACCACCAATCATCTTAGACCACCAATCATTGATCTGTAATTTATCTAAAAAATACTTTGAGTCTCATCATTACTAGTCAGTTTGTATCCAGTCACCATGGGTGTCCCAATAGGTTTACAATCTTCCATTCCAAACTTCTTCAACATTACCTTAAGATACTTGGTCTAAGATATAAAAATACCCTTCTTACTCTGATTAATTTTCAAACCAAGAAAAAATTTCATCTCACCAATCATTGAAATTTCAAATTCATTTTCCATTTCTTTAGATAACTTCTTACTCATATTATCATTTCCTCCAAAAATGTTATCATCAACAAAAAATTCTAGGATTAAGATTCCATCTTCACCAGTTCTTAAATACAAATTACTGTCTGCATTACCTTTTTTGAAACCAAGATGAAGTAAATACTTGTCTAGCCTTGCATACCATGCTCTCGGTGCTTGTTTCATTCCATACAATGCTTTATTCAACTTAAAAACCATGTCTTCATTTCCTGTCAAAGGAAATCCATCAGGTTTCTCTATGTATACTTCTTCTTCCAAATCTCCATTCAAGAATGCTGATTTCACATCCATCTGATATACTTTAAAGTCTTTATGTGCAACATAAGCAAGAAATAATTTCACAGCTTCTAGCCTAGCAATAGGAGCAAATATTTCTTCAAAGTCTATGCCTTCTTATTGCGAGTAGCCTTTTAAAACCATGTTGGCCTTATTTCTTACCACTATTCCTTCCCCATCCTCTTGTTTATGAAAACCCATTTAGTTCCTATCACATTTTTGTTCTTAGGTCTTAGAACCAATTCCCAAGTACTATTTTTCTTTATTTGTTCAATTTCTTCTTGCATAGCTTTAGTTCAAGATTTATCTCTACATGCTTGATGAGTAGTTTTCAGTTCAACTTGAAAAATCAAACAAATTTCATCTCTAACTTTAGATCTAGTTGTCATACCTTTTCTTGCATTATCAATGATTTGATCTTCAGGATGTTGGAAATATATGATGTGCCCAGTGATTGAGAGGGGGGGTGGGGGTGAATCAGGAACCAATAAAACTTCATCCTTTTAATCCATAATTAGACTAATTTCTTTATTTGCATGCATAGAAATTGAAAGTAAAGAATCACATACAACACATAACACAATATTTGGTTACCCAGAAACCTTCCAAAAGAAAGTAAAATTGGGGTGGGCATGATACCCACAAGATTTAGTACTGCAGTATAAATTTAGCCTGTTAGTGCTTACAATGACCACTTGTGATGGTCTGCCCTATTAGGAGCATAGAAAGGACTGTTAGGTCCACCTTGTTAAAGGATTTTGTACAATATAATAAGTAATGCAAATCTATTAAGAGATTTAGAGAAAGGATTTTTAGGTCCACCTTGTTAAAGGATTTTTCTAATCCACCTGTGAGAATGAACCAGTTGATGATCTTCTCTGTGCAACTATGATTGCTGATTAAGATCCTTCTGAATATAATTGATCACCTGAATGTGATAGATGAGACTCCGCTATCTTGAATACTTCTACTCTTTAATCAAATTTCCATTCACATGTCTGTACACTTATGCATACATTTCATACATATAAACCATACATACACTCTTTGGATAAAACAAACTATCTTACATATATATCTTTATCCAAACAAATAACTCTACAAGTCGGCTTGCAATAAACAAAATAATATTTAATAATATATGCAACGTTGGCTTCAAACTATCACTCAGGTCCAAAAGTCTACTTGGGTGATAAACTATCACTCAGGTGATACTGCAAATCACTTAGATAATACTGATCACTCGAGTGATGCTAGTCACTTGGGCAATGCTGATCACTCGAGCAACAGTAATCACTGGAGACTTTGCATAATGCTTGCTGGCTCAGTTGACACTAGATGACTAAGTGTTTTGACACTAATTGACAATATGTCTTGCCATAAGGTCTACAATCTCCCCATTTGGCATTAGTGACAAAAAAACTTATCATTGAATTTTGTATCTAATATGTCAAAACTCTCCCTTATTGTCTGCTCGAGTTCTAACACTGCTTCTGCTGCTCGGGTCCAACTGACTCTATTTTTGTTTTTTCAAAAACTATTTTTGTAAAGTATATTTTCTACATTGTTCCACTGTACATGTGTTTCCTTAATGATATTTCCCCTTTATTACAATATAATGATATTTCCACCTTGTTTTTGACAAAAACGCCAAAAGTGATATTTACAAGGTTATTCCAAAGTAGGATAAGAAATCACTATGTACCTTAAAAATATGAGACAAAGTGTTGTCCCAATTGTCCTATAGCACCTTCATGATGTGCAATTCAACTTGTAGCTCTGCAGACAACTCTATCATTAGCTCAACAACTGAGAAATTTTTATCATGAATGAGTGTCTTTTCATGTGTTATGCATTTCTGCATTCCATCCATGTTTGGTAGGAGTTGACTTTGTATAGATGTAAGTGATTCTCTTGTTCTAGCTTCTTCTCTCAATAATTCAGCCTATAGATCAGTAAGATACTTGATCTTCATGAAGTGAGTTGAACTAGTGCTCGGGTCAAGTGCTAACTGCCTTGCACTTTCCTTCATGTCTGCATCAATCTTCACTATCTTGTTCTTGATCTCCATAGTAAAGTTAGAGGTGTCACTCAACTTTACAAACAATGCTACCACATTGGTCATAGTGGTTTCTAGTGTGCTGATGATATTGGTAAGCTGCACTTGGTCAATTGCAATTTTCTTTGCAATGTTTTCTAGAACCTTGTTCTCAAATTTCTTTTCTACTTTCTCGAGTAACTTCTCTTGACCATTTATAGCTATGTTGAACTTCTGGATAATGTCAACAAGTTGGTCCATTATTGAGTCACTCTCATTGACTTCAATCTGCAATGCATCTACAAATATGCCTTTGACATCTTCAAGTACTTTAATCCTTTGTCTTTCCTTTTGGAGCTTCTGATGTGTAGCTCTTTTCTTCCATAGTTCTCCCAAAATATCCATTTGCTCTACAGATAAGCTGGATTGATCCTAGTTTGGAATCATAATTTATTTATCAAGATCTATCTCATTAGTAATTACTTTTCCTTTTCCTTTTGTCTTATGACTCGGTGAATGAACAATTTCCTTACCTTTACTTTCCTCATCGTTTTCCTTAGTATTCATTCCAATTAGGTCATTGACCTTTACAATACCAATTGCTGAATCAATGTTAACCGATGAGTCAATACTGGTAGTAGAAATATCTACCTTGTCGATCTGAGACTCAGGTATGCTTGGCTTAGTAGTAAGTGGAGCCTATTTCTTGGTTTCTACTTGTTCAGATGTGGATTCTGCAACCTTTTCCTTTCTTAGAGGTACTATATTCTGGATAGGATATTGGGTAATGATGGCATTACCTCTAATAGAATCTTCTCAGCATCAGACTCTTCAATAGTCTGTACCTCAGGTAGTGTATCATCATTTTCATGTCCTAGAGGGTCTGTACTCGGTACTTCTTTCTTAACATTATCTTCTTTTATGTCAAATATTGATTTCCACACAAATGTGGAGTTTTGAACTACATCTTATATGTTTTTGTTCAATATTTGGAATGCACTTAATCTGGGGGTGTGATTATTTTGATATTTACTCAAGGCCTCTTTTACTTCATTTCCCTTCATTACAGACATGACTTGCTTCAATGTCTATTACCTTATGTCCATTTTAGTTTGGACTACATTGTTCCAGGGAATAGAGACTGCCTTGAATAGGTCTTGAGTCATATGACTCTGTAGCTTGGAGGAGTCATATTTCCATTTTTCCATCTTCTCAACCACTGCTTCTTCAATCTTCTTCTCTTCTTCCTTAGTTCTAGAAGCATAATTCAGTGACTTCAAAGAACTCATAGCTCTTCCTTCTCTTAGTTCTTAAATTTTTTGATCAAGTGTAGGTGTTGGTTTCATGAAAACCACAGTATCAGCTTCATCATCATCATCCTCATCTTTACCTAGTACAAGTCTTCTCCTTGATCTCCTCATGGTGATAATAGGGGTAGTGCCTTTTTCCTTTTTTTGTTTGGGTGTTTCCTTCCTCTTCTTCTAAGGAGGTTCAATATCAGTCTCTTCCTTTTCTTCTTCAGATTCAACATCCTCTATTTTAACTGTATCCTCTTTACTCTCTAAGATGGCAGGAGAGTTGGAGGTCTTTCCATATTTCTTCTTAAATGTATCAAGCCTCTTCTTTCCTCTTTTCAATATCTTGGGAATCTTAATCTCCAGAGATATCCTGCTCTTTGCTTCCTCATATGTTCCAAAGTAGGGTGCCTTTGGATTGGCAGGTTCATTTACAAGAGCCTCTATGATATCTCTTGTGTCATCTATGTTGACTTCATATGACATAGGTTTTACCCATGCAAACCTAGGCTTTACTACTTGTATATAAACCTTATCACAGTCAACTAGGAAACACATTTCATCTTTATAATATTCAATTAGTTGTTTGGGAATTTTGTACCTACTCTGCATCTTCTGTTTGAAATTCTCAAAATATCCATCCATAATGTTATCAAAGTTATCTCCTAACTCAGCTATGAATTCATTAATCTGATGGATTATTGGTCTATCCTTCTTCCATGCTACTATACCCTTGGAGGGAAAGAACTTCTCAACATAAAAGAGTATGCATATTAGAAGAGAACCAAACTTCAATGAATTGGATTTAGATACTCGGATGCTTTCCATATTCTTTCTCAACTGGATGAGCTACAATTCTGCTAGGTCAAATACCAGATTCTTCTTCACCACTTTGTATGCTAGGTCAACAGATTCACACAGAACATTGTTAGGTCTTCTTGAACTGTATATCTTGTGGGCTATAATAGGAATGCCAAATTTCAATTCCATATCAGTTACTTAGTTAAGTCTCACGCGTCTACCATCCCACTCGGCAAGAGTTAACTCAGCTAGGTCATCCCGTGTTAGAGTTTTGGTAGCTTTCAGCTTTTCTAGCATAGGAAACCCAGTGATATGGTGAATTATCTATTTCATGATCTTCATAGGATGTTCCAACCATAGGTGCATGTCGTAGACATAGCTAAGAACATATCTCATCCATTTTGTCTAGAAATCCCTCGGCATGTGCATGATGTGTGTCAAACCCTTGGTTTTGAGGTGCTTATACTCAAGCTTCAGACTCCCATTTGTACATAATTCATCATATTCTTTGTTCATCTCAATGGTTCCAAGCTCTCGTATGTTGCAGTGATAGAATCTTCAGATGTCATTAACCAGTAACACTTTCAAAGGAATTAGGGAATGAGCTCTCATCAGGTCTATCTCCTCTGTAATCGCTAGATGAAGCTTAAACACTGGAGGATCACAAATTGCATTTCTTACCAACATCTCAGAACCTTTCTTGACCTTGTTGCTGGAAGTAGATGCCATATTGTTCGGATGAAATGATAAAATTTTTCTTTTAATCACAAATTCACACTGAATCACTAAGGGCTCTGAATTGATTTGTAAATTGAAAAATTTGTAAGCAATAATCTTTACAATCCTTCATTTATAAGAGATTTTGAACTGTTATAGTATTTCATTAAATGCTCTGTACATAGTAGATGGCATGACTCAGGTGTTTCTCCAAGATTTACTCTGAAGCTCGGTTGAAACCAACTTTCCAATTATCAATACTGCCCGACTCAACTCGGTTAAGCTAGAATAGCTTGGGTGTTACTAACATTCTAACTCGGGTAGAACTATAATATGTCCTTATGCATCAATATGTAGATTTGGACTTGCTAGCTTATCTGGAACTAATGTAAGATGGCTTGTATTGCATACTTCTAGTCATCTCCTTACATTCATATTATGTAATGGTAGATCCACCCAGCTCACTGTTTAGGGTGTCTGTTGGAATTACTAGAATGATGTACTGAGAGGGGAGGGGTGAATCAGTACCTCTAAAACTTTTTATGTGATTGGTCCATTAATCTTTGTGTCATCAGATTTGTATATTCACCTATCTATCTGTTCATCTTTCTTTATTTATGTGAAATCATAACATAATTTCTTTACATATGTAAACATTCAAGAAACATACATGAAAGTAAATAACACATAACACAAGATATGATATCACAGAAAACTCCTGTTAGGAAGTAAAAACTGTGGTGGGGATGTCTACCCAAAAAACTTCACTATCTATAGATAATAAGGGAGTTGATTAAGGCTTAAAATTTGATCACTTTTGATGATCTACCCTGTTAGGAGTATTAGTGTGGAGACCTGTTAGGATCTACTTCATTTGAAGCTTTAGCAACACCGTTAGGTGTGCACTCTATTAAGAGATTTATCATGAACTGTTAAGTCCACCTTCTACAAAAGGATTTTTGATGTGATGCACTTTTTAGAATGCAATCTTCATTATAAATGTTGATCTGATAGTATATGCAATCTCTAATTTTTGATAATAGATCCTATAAAGCTTACAATGTATATGTAATCACCTTGAGTGATTGAATGATACCTTGTCTCTGCTCGTTGGTAGCCTTGTCTATGTTCTTGAGAACTGATATGATCTGTTTCTGAACTTTGCATGAATTCACTTCTTCTACATAGATTCTCTCCATGGCTACAATCATTTATCAACTTTTTACCTATTACAAATGATTGAACATCTATATATACTAGTTTTTAGGTCCATTCTTGATTCACGCTTTTCAAGTTTAACTCTAGATCCAAGGTTTACAACTTGACCTTGATCTTTAGTTAGTTATGTTTTAGATCCATTAGGATGCTTTAAAACATTTACAATATGCTTTCTTGACCCTCAATTAAAGTTTTAAAACAAATTAAAAACCTATAAATAGAATTACAATGTTTTATCTGACGTGGAAAGTCAGATCCACTTTTTGCGGGTTCTATAACTGACTGTCGGTTCTGATGGTCGGTCCGCTCTGTCAGTCTATTGATTTTCTTTTATTCTTTTCTCTGTCAGTCTTTTGCTCCGTTGGTGTCCCTATATTGAACTGTTTGTTGGGTTCCTTTCCTTTTCTACTCTACCGACAATGTTCACAAAACTGTACCATCAGTTTGGTGATTTTGGATCCGTTGACGATGTACCAAAAACTATTTTATCGGTGAAGTCCTTTATGCTTTGTTTCCAGTTCAACACTTGACAGTGTTTGTCAGGAAATTCTATACTTAGAATTTTTATGACAGGCATTGTCATCTCATCGGTTATGTAGTATGTTGTCCGTCGATTATGCCTATACCGATGACCTTTATCATGTTTTTCACTTAAGTATATTAATGGCAAAACTTAATGTCATCAGTGTCATTAGATCCTTCATTTCTTTAATATGAATTATCTGAGGATTTCCTTACCCAATGCTTTCTCATCTAAGTTCTGATTTATGAGACTTTGGCTTTTCCATTCTCAAAACCAGTATCAACTTTTTCTCTTTTCATACAGTTCTTTCTTAGATAAACGAGTTGCTTGCACACATAACATCTCTTAGTAGGATCCCTTTTTCTGAAGTGAGTCTTCATACAATTTGCACCAATGTATCCATATTCACCATAATGAAAAAATCTGTACCATGTGTTGTAATCCCAACAAAAATTTCCTTGGATAATTGTTCAACATGATTCTACTTCTTACTTCTGCACTCGGAAGATCTATGACCTTGTTTGTTACACTTGTAGCATTTTCCTTCAAACTTAGGTTTCTCTTTGCATTCACTTTCTCTATGTCAATGTTTGTTACAACTGTAGCATTTACCATTAATTTTTGACTTTCCATTGCTCCAAAATTTATTTGATGTATGCCCCAACTTACCACAATGATTGCATGTAGGTTTGTTGTTCTTTTGAGCTCCTTGCTATGAGGATTCACCTTGTTCAGTATAAAATAATCTAGTCCATCCATGATGTCTGAATTCTATTGCCTGATCCATGGTAGTTTGTGAATTCATAATACTTTCATTTGTTTTCTTTTCAGTATTGAGATCATTCTGCAGTCTTTCATTTTCTGTCCTTAGATTGACAACTTCTTGTGTTGCATTGTTGAGTTGACTTACCAAATCAGTTTGCTGAAGTGACAAGTATTGGATTTAATTTTATTTTTCCTCTAATCTTGTACTCAACAGTCTTTTATCTTCTTGTGCTATATTTCTGTCATCTTCTTTTTTGTTCTATAGCTCCATGACTTCACATATTCTGATTGAGTGAATTTCTTGTTCTCTTTTCAAATTTTTAACTTCTTCATGTAAAGTGAGATTCTTTGTAAGTAAGTCTTCAATGGCTACATCAACTTCTTCAGAACTTCTATCCTTGCAAAAGTCTTCGTTTCTTTCTTTTATATAGTTCTTGTCATTCATCTGCACTGCTAATTCTTTTCTTCTTTTCAGGGAAAGAGAGAGCTGCTCCTTAAGTTTCATGATCTGATCCATGGCCACTTTAAGATCTATCTTTTGATTCAAAATGGATTTTTCCAGTCTGTATGTGTAACACCCCAAAATTGGCATCTTGCAACCCTAGCCAATTTTGTTGCATTTGTCATTCTTCTAAATCATCAAAGTCCTATTGTACTAGGCAATTCTGAGTTTTCACTGACTCTACTCGACCTGAGT
>MU225402.1:2292240-2302402 GCA_018584345.1 Thuja plicata | reverse complement strand
GGGGGGGGGTGAATTAGGAACCAATAAAAATTAATCCTTTTAATCCACAATTAGATCAAATTCTTTGTTTACATGCATAGAACTTGAAAGTAAAGAATCACACACAACACATAACACAATATTTGGTTACCCAGTAACCTTCCAAAATAAAGTAAAACTGGGGTGGGGATGATACCCACATGATTTAGTACTACAATATAAATTTAGCCTGTTAGAGCTTACAATGACCACTTCTGATGGTCTGCCCTATTAGGAGCATAGAAAGGACTGTTAGGTCCACCTTGTTAAAATATTTTCTTACAGTACAATAAGTAATGCAACTATGTTAAGAGATTTAGAGAAAGGACTGTTAGGTCCACCTTGTTAAAGGATTTTTCTAATCCACCCATGAGAATGAACCAGTTGATGATCTTCTCTGTGCAACTATGATTGCTGAGTAAGATCCTTCTGAATATAACTGATCACCTGAATGTGATAGATGAGACTCTGTTGTCCTGAATACTTACACTCTTTAATCAAAATGTCATTCACATGTCTTTACACTTATGCATACATTTCATACATATACACCATACATACACTCTTTGGATAAACCAAACTATCTTACATATATATCTTTATCCAAACAAATAACGTTGCAATAAACAAAATGATATTTAACAATATATGCAAGGTCGGCTTCAAATTGTCACTCGAGTCTAGAAGTCTACTCGGGTGATAAACTGTCACTTGAGAAATACTGCAAATCACTTAGGTAATACTGATCACTCGGGCGATGCTGGTCACTCAGTCAATGTTGATCACTCGGGCAACATTGATCACTCGGGACTTTGCATAATGCTTGCTGGCTCAGCCGACACTAGATGACTAAGTGTTTTGACACTAATTGACAATATTTCTTTCCATAAGGTCTACATAGGATGGTTCTTCTTAACATACCTTAGAGTCTTAGGAGTCTTAGTAAGCTCAATTAATTAATCTTCAATCTCATTATCAACCATCAAAGGTTCTTCACGTTTAGTAGTGACCTCTTTTATCTCTGAAATCTGACCACAGTCATACATTCTTTCCTGAATTTGAAAATTTTCATCTATCCTCACATTAATGCTTTCAATCAACTTTCTCAATCTCAGATTGAAACATTTATATGATTTTCACTTAGTAGAATAACCAAGGAAAATACCTTCATCACTTTTGTCATCAAACTTCCCTATCTCATCATCTCTTTTGATATAACATTTACTTCCAAATATTCTAAAATATTTTACAGTAGATGTATAATCAAACCATAATTTATAAGGAGTCTTACTTGTACCTTCTCTAATCTGTATTCTATTCAAGGTGTAGACAATAGTACAAACAGCTTCTCTCTAATGAACATGTGATACATTTCCTTCCAACATCATAGTTCTTGCAACATCTAATATTATTATATTTCTTCTCTCTGCTATCCCATTCTGTTGTGGTGTCCTACGTGCAGATGTTTGTCTGAATATTCCATGCTCTTCACATTAGGAATTAAATAAATCTGATGTAAACTCACCACCTCTATCTGATCTCAAACATTTTATCTTCAAAACAGATTCACTCTCAACTTTTGCTTTGAATAACTTGAATTTGTCAAATGCTTCATATTTCTCTCTCAAATATGTAACCCACATCATTCTAGAAAAGTCATCAACAAAAAGTCTAAAGTACCTTCACCATAATAAGATCTTTCTCTTGTAGGACCACATAGATCTATATGTACCAGATCCAACTTCCCTTTTTCTGAGTAAGATTTACTTTTAAAACAGCTTCTAGTTTGCTTCCCCATAACACACTCTCTACACATAGTGTTAGATGGTTTCACAATATTAGGTAGATCTCTTACAACATTTTTCATACTTGCCTTCACAATGTTATTAAAGTTAACATGAAAAAATCTGCTATGCCATAACCAATTGTCATCAACCTGCACAATAAAACAAGAAGCTTCATATGTATTCAATTCAAATACATTACCTCTAGATTTAGTACCAGATGTGATCAAGTCTTCTGATTTACTTTTGATAGAACATTTCTCATAAATGAACTTCAATTGATAACCTCTATCCACTAACTGCCCAACACTCAACAGATTATTCTTAAGTCCATCAACAAGCATTACATTGTCAGTATTAGTCTTTCCATCCAGAGAAATAGATCCAACTCCAATGATAAGATTAGGAGTATTGTCACAAAATCTAACAACACCACCATCATATCTTTTCAAACTCACAAAGTTATTTTTATCTCTAGTCATATGATGTAAACAACCACTATCTATAACCCATTCAAATTTATTTTCAACACGAGATACTGAGTCTTTTTCTTCATGTATAGGTTCATCATCCTTAATAGAAATAAATCCAATTTCATCATAGTTTACATCATCATCATATATGCCTTCACTAGCATAATAAAAATGCTTGTCTTTTGAATATTTAGATTTGTAAAAATTAGGTTTATGCTTTGGAACCCTTGTAGGGCATCGATATGAAAAATGACCAATCTTGTTAGATGAAAAACATTTCAGAGGTAACTTGCCTTCAAATTTACTCTTACCTCTCTTTTCTCTTCTAGCAATTAAGGCTACCGCTTCACCTATCTTTCTTTCTTCCTCCTATATCTGTTCCCATTCATCTGCATAGTTTCCAAGCTCTTCTCTTAAGTCACCATTATTGGTGATCACAATTTGAGATAAGGTCTTTTTATTTCTATGGACAGTCACCTTGAATGTGGACTCTACTTTAGGTAAATAATCTCCCAGTTTTGCAGCCTCAAAAGTAGTTAACTTTCTAATCAACATCTCTTTAGTGAAGTTCGGTGTCAAAGGTATAATCTCCTCTATAGCTTGTACTTCAGTTTTGTATATAGGTGTCAAATATTTGAGTATCTTCGCAATCACTTCTTCCTCACTATAAGAACCTCTAGAGTTTCTAATGATAGTAACCACTTTAGTAATTCTCTATGAGTATGCCCTAATGTTCTCATCATCTCTCATCTTCATTGATTTCATATTTGTCTTGCATTTTTGTAGCTTTTTATTTTTAGTTAAATTATCTCCTATATACATTTCTGTTAGTAATAACTG
Organism: Thuja plicata; assembly: GCA_018584345.1. Lineage (NCBI taxonomy): Eukaryota > Viridiplantae > Streptophyta > Pinopsida > Cupressales > Cupressaceae > Thuja > Thuja plicata. The sequence goes on along the minus strand of MU225402.1, from coordinate 2,299,287 downwards.
AGAGAGGGGGGTGCATTAGTGGCCTAAAAAACTTTTTCTTAACCTAACCACCAATCAAATAAACCTCAGATTATGTCCCTACAAGCTGCATGCAATGAAATACTTATAATGATTAACTGTCTGTTGGTTTTCTTTGTCTGTCCTTATTCTCTTTGATTACCGATAAGCAGTATAACTATTTACGAAAATACAGTAAATATGCAGAGTATACCAATAAATCTAGAAATGCATATGTGAAATGTAAAACAGTAAAATAAACCATACACACATAACACATGGATTTTAACATAGAAACCCTGTTAAGGGAAAAAACCATTGGGACTGGTACCCCAAATTTTCACTCTTCTGAAGTGAGCCCTGTTAAGAGCCAACCCTGTTAAAGGTTACAAACACACTGTTAGGTGTGACCTTGTTAGAGGATTTTACACATATAGGTTGTCACTTAGTATCGGGCATCTAATGCTGCCATCCTTGAATCAACCTCTCTCTTAGACCGTCAATAGGCATCGAGCATATCCAATGCTACTTTTATGAATCAACCTTTTTGGAACTCCTTGGGATGTACCTCAATATATATAGAAGACTATTAAGTCTTGTTTTGTTAGGAGACTTGATGCTTCAATGGTTAAACTAAAACAAAATGGCCTGTTTCTAATGCAACTTGAATTGCAAATTTTCAGATCTATTTAAGTACATTACCTATCTGATCAATGTATCAATTCAATTCTTTTGTGCTCCATACTTTCTGCTCTGTGATGCTCTGCTCACTATTCATCCGTGTCTGCAAAATTCTTTAGCTCTCCTTCAACTTGATTGATCAATACTGCATGAAGTTGTTCTTCATCAGTTTCTCTTCAGCATCCTCTTTCTATTCACTCCTCTTAATCCCTTTTCCATGAATGTGATAAGGAAATGAATTAATCTTGTCTCTTATATAGACATAATATTCATTGATTCTTGATTCTTGATTCTTGATTCTTGGCGTAAAAAACAATCTAGCCAATTTGATTTAAAGCATAACTCTTGATTTATCTTGTAGTTATCTTTATGCCAACTGTACAAATCTTCTTTAAATAAAACACTTAACTCTGGTCAAATAAAACAAAGAAAACAACCATTTAAGTCTATCTTTAGCTCTTTCCAGCTAGATATTTTTTCATTTTCTGAACTCTCTATTCCGTTGATTAACTCTTCAGTTAGTCGTCAATTACAATTGCTAGTTTTGTTGGTGTGACTTCCAGTTAGCTTCGGGATCTCCATCTGTCATGCAACTCTATTTTTAGCTTGTCAGACATCTTGTGGTTTGCTTCATTGGGAAACTCTATCTTCTGCTTGTCAGGTATCACTGTGACTTTTCTTCTTTGCCTTTACCGATGGTGTACACTCCATCAGTGTTATTTGTCACTTTAGTGAATACTTGACTTTTATGCATTACTGAAAGCATAACCTTTGTTTCATTGATTCTCTGAAGTCTTTGGCATTTTTTACATGACCATACAGATGATATCAATTTGAAATCAATGACAATACAAACCATTAACTAATTTTATGCCTTGCATTATCTTCAACTTAACATTATCAAACATTTAAGTAGTTACATGTCATTAATCTCTCCCTTTGGCATTGATGGCAACAAAATTATATTATCACAATATACTATTTCTAATACAATATGAAATACAATTGTTGAGATTTATCAAATTACCAAACAGTTTGTTTTGATAACCGATAAAAATGTCTGACCGCCGGTAAACTCTGTTTTAGCTTAGATTTGATTCTTGCAGCTTTCTGTTTACTGATGTGTTGAATCTTCTTCTTGTGTCAATTTATCTCTTTTGACTATTCTCTCTTTTGTGATGTCTTTTTGTCTTGTTAGCAACTCTTCCTTTGTATTAGTTCCTTCATACAACTTCTCTCCCTATGGATATGATCTCTCCCTGTTGGAGTAATCTGATAATGGATAATCTTTCTTCTTTTTCTAAAGATTGTGATAATATGGATACTTTTCTCTCCCTTTGAAAACAATGCCAAACAAATATCTTACAGATATCTTACATTAATGTCAAGTATTCTTTTCTCTCCATCCATAATATATTCCTTGAATTTCCCTTATCCATCAGCAATGCAACAATATGCTTTGGTGCTCAGTTCTGATATATACCTGCCTATATATAGATGTACCTTTGAAGTTCTTCTCTTTGCTTGTATCAACATGAATGATATTGTGATAATAAGTAGGCTGATGCAGCCTTCAATTTTTTACTGATTGGTAGACAAGGGTTTGACCCCTAGTCTCTTTCTCAGGTACTCAAATGTATCTTTGGACAGTGGCTTGGTGAATATATCAGCCAATTGTTCTTTTGATTGCATATACTCAAGTATCACCTCTTTTTCTTGAGCTTGTTCTCTCAAGTAATGATACTTGATGACAATATGTTTAGTCTTTCCATGCATGAGTGGATTCTTGGAAATGTTTATTGCACTAGTGTTATCACAATAGACAGTCACTGGTTCTAAGATCTTCATATGCATACCTTCTAGCAACGTTTGATCCATGCAATATTTGAGCAATTTGCAGCAGCAACAACATATTCTGCTTCTGTAGTAGACTGTGAGATGCATCCCTGCTTCTTGCTAATCCATGTGACAAGTTTGCCACCCATAAAGAATGCTCCTCCAGTTGTGCTTTTCCGGTCATCAAGATTTCCAGCCCAACTGGCATCGGTAAACACCTTTAGTTCAAATTTTCCTTCTCTTCTATACCACAAGCTGAATTCCTCAGTATTCTTAAGATATCTTAGAATTCTTTTTATAGCAGTCATATGTGATTCCCTGGGGTTAGCAGAAAATCTAGCAACAATTCCCACTGCATGTGCAATATCTGGTCTAGTGTGTACAACATACATGAGTTTTCCAATCATTGATCTATACAAAGTTTGATTTACCTCTATTGTCTTGTCTTCTTTTGTCAACTTATATCTAGTAGCCATCGGTGTTCCAACTAGTTTGGATTCTTCCATCTTGAATATTTTTAGGACCTCTTTGATGTACTTGGACTGTGTAATGAAAATACCTTCTCCTTGTTGCATGATCTGGAGACCAAGAAAGAACTTGATCTCACCAAACATAGACATCTCAAATTCTTTACTCATCTCTTTATCAAATGATTTGCATAGCATATCATTGCCTCCAAATGTGATGTCATAAAAAATTATCTTAGCAATCAAAGTGTTAGCATTAGTATCTTCCTTTAAATAAATATTACTGTTTTCACTAGTCCTTACAAATCCAATACTTATTAGATAGGAATGAAGTCATTCATACCATGCTCTTGGAGCTTGTTTCAATCTATACAAGGCTTTGTGAAGTCTACATACCATTTCCTTCTTGTCTGGATCAACAAACCCTTCTGGTTGTTCAATGTATACCTCTTCTTCCAATATTCCATTTAGGAATGCTGACTTGACATCCATTTGGTATACCTTGAATCCTTTATATGAAGTATAAGAAAGTAGTATTATTACTCCTTCTAGCCTAGCAATGGGTGCAAAGGTCTCTCCATAGTCTATACCTTCCTCTTGTGCATACCCTTTGCATACTAGTCTTGCTTTGTTCCTTGTGACTTCTCCATTCTAATTCAGATTATTCCTGAATATCCATTTTGTATCGATGACATTCTTGTCATCTGGTCTTGGCACAAGTGACCATGTTTTGTTCTTCTCAATCTGCTCAATCTCATCATTCATAGGACTTATCCATTCTTCATTATCTAGTGCAATATTGACAGATTTTGGCTCAAACTCACAAATTAAACAATTTGAGTTTAAAGACTTACTTCTTGTTCTTGTACCAACTTTCTTATCTCCTATGATCTAGACCTCTAGATTTTTCCTTCTTACATATCTTTCAAGTATAGGTACAATTTTTTGTCTATCAACCTGATCATTATTTTGATCTTCATTTTGTTCTTCACCACTTTGCACATTATTTTGATCATTATCCTGACCGTCGGTATTTGCATCCTGATGCTTGGGAGAAATGATTTGTAGCTCAGGGGCTCTACATTCTTGGTAGGGTAGAGTCTTAGGTTCCTCATTGTAAGTGAACTTATTATAGTCCTCTGGTTCTTTAGTGCTTTCCTGTTCATTCTTCTCTGCAAATTCATCTATTTTTACATTTGCACTTTCAATAATTTTGTTAGAGACTTTGTTTAGACATTTGTAGGCCTTTCTCTTGGTAGAATAGCCTAGAAAAATTCCTTCATTACTCTTGGATTCAAGTTTTCCATTTCTATCATGTTTTAAGATATAACATTGACTGCCAAAATTTTTGAAATAACTCACATTGGGTGTGTATCCATACCATACCTCATAAGGTGTCTTCTTGGTGTCTTTCTTCAATTGTACTCTATTTAGTGTGTAAACAATAGTACTGACAGATTCCCTCCATAAGATTTGGGTGATTCCTTTCTCTATCATTAGTGTTCTTGCACAATCAACTATTGATCTGTTCCTTCTCTCAGCAATCCCATTTTGTTGTGGTGTTCTTGGTGCAGAAACCTGTCTTTTTATTCCATGCTCATTACAAAATTTAGTGAATTCATCTGATATAAACTCACCTCCTCTATCTGATCTCAAAAATTTTAGATCCTTACCACTTTGTTTCTCTACTAAAGCCTTATACCATTTAAACATCTTAAATGCTTTTAATTTATCTTTTAGAAGCATGACTGTCATCATTCTAGAGTAATCATCAACAAAGAGAATAAAATATCTATCTCCATAATAACTCTTTGTCCTCATGGGTCCACATAAATTAGTATGGACTAATTCTAGAATTGCATCAGATGTATGGGTCTTACTTTTGAAACTATACTTTGTTATTTTACCTTTTTGACAGTTTTTACACATGATATTGTTGGGCTTGGTCATTGTCGGTAAGCCCCTGACATTTCTCTTTTTGCTAATTTTTATCATGTTTTCAAAGTTCACATGACACAATCTTTTGTGCCACAACCATATGTCTTCATTTGTAGCAATCAAACAAGTGGAGTCAATATCATTTAGATAGAATAAGTTACCTTTTGTCTGCTCACCGGTACCAATCAGATTTCCATATTTGTTGAAGATCTTTGCTTTCTTATTTTCAAATGCTACTTTGTGACCTGAATTATTCAACTGAGAAACACTCAATAGATTATAATTCAATCTATTTACCCAATAAGCATTTTCACATTTTATCTGGTTATTCAACATTATTGTTCCTCTACCTTCAATTGGACAAGGTGTCTCATTTCCCATTCTTACTGATCCACCCTTGTAGTATTCAAAAGTCTCAAACTTTTGCTTATCACCGGTCATATGATGGGTGCAGCCACTATCTATGATCCAAACACCATTTTTGCTAATTTTAGATATGAGAGCTATTTCTACATACCTTTCTTCATCATCATATGAATCATCCTTTATAGCCACAAACACCATCTCGATGTCTTCATCAGATTCGGTGTCAGTATCATCATCCTTGCATTTAGCTAGGTAGCTGACCTTCTTTCCTCTGTCCTTATAGTCTCGGGTATCTCTTCTTTCTGATTGTTGGTAGCTTTTGTAATCACCTTTGTCATACTTCTCAAAATATTTGTCATTACTTCTGTCATCTTTTCTTCCGTTAGTGCATCTTGCAACAAAGTGTCCAATCTCTTTACAATTAAAAAAAATAAGTGGTAATTTACCTTTGTATTTACCTTTGCCTCTCTACATTATTCTGGCCATAAGTGCTTCTATTTCATCAAGATCATCTTCTTCACTTTCACTATCACTATATTTTCTCATAGTATTTTTGTGACTTGATGTACTTATTCTCATAAAAGTTTTAAATGCAGACTCTATGTTTGGTAAGATACTATTATCAAAGTTAATCATCTCAAATGAAATCAGTCTTCCAATTAAACTGTCTAGAGTAACATTTCTATTTTCTACTACTCTCATTTCTTGAATGGAAGATACTCTAGTAGCATAAGTAGGTAGTAAGGTTCTTAGAATTTTAATTACCACTGTGTCTTCTTCTAGTACACCTCCAACTCCTCAGATAGAATTGACTACCTCTTTAATTCTTCTGCTGTACTGAGTGATGTTTTCTCCTTCTTTTATTTTGAGATCATCAAATTTTCCTCTAAGGCTTTCTGCCTTGGCTCTCAAAACATTTTTATCACCACCATGTACAAGCTTCAATTTGTCTCACATCTGCTTTGCAATTTTGCATTCTTTGACATCTTCAAATTTAGCATTGGAGAGTGAGGAAGCAAGCTCTATCATCATGCCATTATGTTCATTCTTCTCTCTCATTTTTTAAACTATTGGTGCTCCTATGGGTAACACATATTCAATTTCAAGGAATTAAGTAACATCATTACCAATACCTGATAAGTGGAGTCTTATCCTGCTTTTCCATGAAGAAAAATTATCTTTGTTCAACGTGGGCACATCTCGTCTGTTCATCTTGTGATCTTTGACTTAGGTCTTGAAACATTCCTTCGAAGCACACAAGCTCTGATACCAATTGTTAGTAATAACTGAGGGGGAGGGGGGGGGTGAATCAGTGGCCTAAAAAACTTTTCCTTAACCTAACCACCAATCAAATAAACCTCAAATTATGTCCCTAAAAGATGCATGCAATGAAATACTTATAATGATTAACTGTCTGTCAGTTTTCCTTGTTTGTCCTTATTCTCTTTGATTACCGATAATCAGTATAAATATTTACCAAAATACAGTAAATATGCAGAGTATACTGATAAATCCAAAAATGCATATGTGAAATGTAAAATAGTAAAATAAACCATACACACATAACACATGGATTTTAACATGGAAACCCTGTTAAGGGAAAAAATGATTGGGACCGGTACCCCAAATTTTCACTCTTCTGAAGTGAGCCCTGTTAAGAGCCAACCCTGTTAAAGGTTACAAACACACTTTTAGGTGTGACCTTGTTAGAGGATTTTACACATATAGGTTGTCACTTAGTATCGGGCATCTAATGCTGCCA
>MU225402.1:2228183-2252277 GCA_018584345.1 Thuja plicata | reverse complement strand
ATATATATATATATATATATATATATATAGGCATGCACCTATATACATAGATATACATATAATCTAAAAAAAAATTAAATTAAATTAAGATTTAAAAGCGCTGAGACCGTGCGTGTTTTGCTGCGCTAAAAATAAAAAAATATATTTTAAGTGGGAGGGGCCGAGCCCCCCTCCAAACCCTTGCCACTGCGGCCTTTTTGTGTTGGGGGCTGCGCGTCGGCGGGCCACCCACTGTGCTAAGCACAGTGGGGAGGCCCGGCCGACCGGCGTCGGTCGCCCCGCTAACCCGTCCCCCTTCCTTTGCTGTTGGTTCGGTCGCGCGGTGGCACCGCCGCTTGCGGCCACCACCGTGCCGACTCCCCCCCACCGGCCGTACTTTTAACCGTGCCACTTCCCATCTTCCGCCGCCCTTGGCTCCCCTTCGGCCGCCTTCCCTCCCCTGCGAACATATATTATATATGTTATTTAATTTATTTTTTTTGTTTGGGCAGCGTTTGTTTTTGGGGTTTAGAAATTTTAGTTTATTAAATGCTTTTTTATATTATGAGATTTGATTTTAAAAAGGAGATTTGATATTCATGGACTGTTAGGCATGTAATTATTATGTTTAGTTTGGTGGATTTAATTTAGATTTGGTTAAATAGAATTGTTTTATTTATATTAATATATTGTAATGTTCTTTAGATAAGTTAGTATTAGATTTTTGACATAGTAATATTGTTTAATTTCTTTATATATTCATGTAATGTTAGTTATTTTACTAATAATAATATTTAAAGTGAAATTCTGAGTAAGTTTATATTATTTTTTTGTTAGAGGGTTAAATTGGTTTAGGATTTTAATTTTAGTTGGAATTAATTAAATAAATATTTTTTTTCCAAGGATTTAATTGTTATCTCTTAAGTCGTTAAATTAATTAAGTATAGTTTCGAACAATTTAATAAATGTTCTTTTAAGAGATTAAATTTAATTGTTTTTATTAAAGATATAATGCCTAAAAGAATAGGTATTAAACTTATAATCGATAAAATTTTAATCTAATCATTCTTGGGCAGTTTTCTAGTCTTTCTTGTTAGTTATTCTAGCCTTCTTCGTCACCTTTGACCGAATTCACGCACGGTTGACTTTTGGTCAACCATGGTCAAACCTTGTCCGTTGGACTCAGTATTGGAACCTAGTACTTCTTACGGCCTCTGGACCCTAGGGTTTCAGTTTCAAACATTTTGGAGATAGTTGACTTTTTGGTCAACCCTAGTTGACTTTTAGTCAAACTATCTCGATTTGCGTGCACAACTCTTCCCTTGGGTTTAAGAAAACCCTAGTTGTATCATTCCCCTTTGTAGTGTATAGTTGACTTTGGGTCAACTACCTCAATTTGCGTGCATGTGTTACCCTTGTCATTGCTTTAGTATTCCATTTCTTGCATTATTTAAAAATTTTTGTTCGTGTGTTTTTGCCCAACTTTTGGGCATGACATTTCCAGTCAAAGCTTCCTCCTATAACCCACCTAATTGTCTTATGATTTCTGCTATCCCAATTTTGAGTGGGACTCTATAGGGTAGTACATAAGGAACACCTCTAAAACCATAAACCCTAATCACTATGGCAAAAGGGTACAATATCAAATCTCCCTAGTTGTGAGAAATTTTCAACTGGGGGGCATACTCCATAGGCCTTAAAAGCATCAATACTTCATTATGAACTCTTGCATTTTGGTTGCTTAATAATGAATTAAGTCTGGTTGCAAAAAGTTTGTCAAAGTATACATAACTTGCATTCTTTCTATCCTAGGACAAGTCTGCACTCCACATCTAAACAGGCAATTCTTCATCATCTTGGAATCTCTCCAATTCCATTTCTTCTTCAAAGAAATCTGCACTGTTAAATAAGAACATATGCGTCATGAGGGAATACCAACCCATTGGCTTTTGTATATTGCCATCTTTGATCCCTGACAAACCATCATGCATCTCCTGAGCAATATAGGATGCATAATCAAACACTACCAACAAGTGGGGATGCAAAATTTGAACAACGATCAACATTATATGGACTGGCATGGCCGTCTCTTCATTTATCCCCAAACTATTGCACAGGGAACTGTACATTTTCCTGGCCCTTCCAATGAAAAGATCCACTTTGAAAGGTTCAGGGGTTCCTGGTCCTATTACAACCAAATTTCCTATCTTATTAGCATACCCCTTCACTACTTCACCTCAGTAATAATCCCTTTGGTTATTGTATATTTCTTTGAAATATTCAAGGTCAATATCATCCATATTCTAGGAAGTGTCAGTCAGCTTGAAAATTCTTCTGATTTCATCTGCTGTTACAGTCAGTATTATATTTCCTCGGGTGTCTCTAACAACCCTAGACACCTTATCATAAGTGTTTTCTATTAGAATGATCAAATCAGTGTCCATGAGTACACTAGGTGCTATCAACTTTCCAACATCTAGTTCCCAAATATTACAGTCTGGGGTGGGGGCCTTTCTTTGACTATAAGCTACTCTAAACAGAGTAAGGGCATCTAAACTAGTAGTGGCATCTTTTTCCCACCTTCCTAAATCATATAACCTATCCCCAATTTTGAAGCGGGGATGTTGAGGCACTACCTTCTTAGCTTGTGTGGCATCCCCTGAGGACAATGGTAACTGCTGTAATAAATCCTCCCTAACATTCCATTTCTGGTAATCAACCTGTCCCAAAATTTTAACTCTAGGGGACATTCTAAGGGTTTTCTATCAATACTAGAACCAGATTCTGAAATAAGAGCTCTAAAACCTTCTCTGAACTGCAAACTCTATCTCAATTTGAATAGTGATGAATCAGTGAGCTTACCCGTTCTGCATAGAAGTCACGTGAAGCTGGTTTTCTTTTAATTCTGTCTTTGCTCAAATGGTTTTGGTGAATCATTGATATTGCAATTGACTTAATCAATTTATGGCCTCAATCAAATCATTCTTTCAAATTGAATTCAATTGGAGTTGTCACACGTTCTATAATTAATTTACTAGCTTCAATTTCGGGGCTTAACGGCTCTCTGCAACTTGTTTTATCAACTTTGAATTTGAATCGTCGATTCTGGGCTTCATCCTTCAAATCTAACGGCCATCTTACTTTCCTGAAAACAAATGTTGACTGAGGACACATGTCACCACCACTTATTTTCTTATTCATTAGATGCCGAGCACTTTGGATATAAGTGAACAAGCGAGCCATCAGATGTGAACCAACTTAATTGAAGTTTAAAACTCCGCCAGCTTTGAATGCCTGGGCCCACCAATTGCCAGATGTCATCACCGCTTATTCTCTTATATGTTAGATGTCGTGCATCTTGGATATAAGAAAATAAGCCGATTGTCAGATCCTTCCAGGTTTTAACACCTTTCATACTCTTCTGCAATTGGACCCACATACTTCCCTGGACAGGTGTCATCACCGCTTATTCGCTTATATGTTAGATGTCGTGCACTTTTCCTTTAAGCGAATAAGTGGTCCGTTTGATCTTTTCAAACTTATGCACTATTTAACAGAATGCCTTTTCAACAGCTCAGCCCCACCAAGGATACGCATCACCTCTGCTTGTTCACTTATATGTTAGATGTCGAGCATCTTAGATATAAGCTAATAAGCATGCCATTCGATCTTTTCAAACTTGCATGATACATAAGGGGATGATGTTAAAGGGACCTACATAGCGGGACTTAGGAATTATTAAAGTGGTTAGGATGATACAATATTTTGGCAAAAAGTAACCCATTCGACATGGACACATGACTTAATACAACTTAAGTGACCAAAAAAGTAACGCAAGAATAGAACCGACCAAGGCACTTAGGGTTTTTAGTCACTTTTGACCATTTTCAATTAGGTTGAGGGTTTGAGCACACTTTGCAGAGGCATAAAAAAATTTTGAATACCAATTTCAAAGCTCTTGACACTACTAATGACATGAGACCTTATAAAAATTACAAGGCACATTTTGGACAAGAAATAGCACCAACACTTACAATATCTTTGAAGAAGAGATGATAAATATAAATGACATCATGGGTGGTTTTACAAGGAATGAAATGACTCATTTTACTGAATCTATCTACCACCACATAAACAATATCCAACCCTGTCTTTGTATTAGGGAGACCTAAAATAAAATCCATGCTAATACACTCCCAAGGTATATTGGGAATAGGCAAAGGTTGGTACAAACCTGCATTTATAGCTCCTCCTTTGGCTTTCATACAAACCACACATTGTTCAACATATCTTCTGACATTTCTTGGAAACTTGGGCTAATGATAAAACCTCTGTACTAGCTCCATTGTCTTGTTGATGCCAAAATGCCCACTTTAGCTACCATTGTGCTTCTCCTGAATGAGATTTTCTCTCATCAAACCCTTAGGGACACATAATTGGTTTCCCTTAAAAAAGAGTCCACTTTGAAGAGTATATTCTGAAAACTGACTGTGAAAGTGATTTTGGAAATCAGAACATACCTTATATTCTTCAGAAAAGTCTTCATCATCTCTATAGAGGTCCTTAAAACTCTCTATGCCAATACTTTGAAGTTGAAATTATTGAACTGTCAACATCCTCCTACTCAGTACATCTGCCACCTTGTTCAACTATCCTTTCTTGTGATTGATAGTAAATGTAAAGGCTTGCAGATATTCCATCCACTTCAAGTGCCTATTACTTTATTTTTCTTGTTTGTTAATGTAACTTAGTGCCTGATTGTCTGTGAACACTAAAAAATCCTTAGGAAGGAGATAATGCCTCTATTTCCTAAGTTATTGCACTAGAGCATATAACTCCAAATTATAAGCAGAGTACTTCTTCTTTGCTTCATTGAAATTTTCACTAAAGAAAGCTATAGGCCTATCTTCTTGGCTCAATACTCCTCCTACTGCCACTCCACTTGCATCACACTCTATTGTGAATAGCTTATCAAAACTAGGTAACAAAAGGATAGGTTGGGTTTCCACTTGTTGCTTCAACTTCTCAAAGGAATCCCCTGCTTCAAGAGTCCATTTGAATTTGGTCTTTAAGCCTCCTTTAATAGTGTCTAGCAATGGTGCACAAATGCCACTGAAATTCCTTATAAATGTCCTATAAAATTGAGTTAACCCATGAAATCTCCTTACCTCTATCCTTGTGGTTGGTGTTGGCCAATTTAAAATAGCCTCCACCTTGCTTGGGTTCATTTTCAATGAACCTTGAGATACTACAAACCCCAAATACAAAAGCTCTTGCTTGAAGAACTCACACTTCTCTATATTTATGGACAACTTCTCCTCCTACAACCTTTTGAGTACAATCTCCAAGTGTTCCTCTACTATCTTACTGAAGATGAGTATATCATCTAGATACACTATGAAAAATCTTCCAATGAAATGCTTAAGCACCTCATTCATGAGTCTCATGACTATGCTAGGGGAATTTGAAAGCCCAAATGACATAACTCTCCACTCATACAACTCTTCAGCAGTTTTAAAATCTGTCTTCCATTCATCCCCATCTTTTATTCTAATCTGGTGGTATCTACTTTTGAGATCCAACTTAGTGAAATACTTGGCTCCTCCAAGATAGTCCATAAAATATTCAATTCTAGGTATATGGAATCTGTATCTAATTGTAATTCTATTGATAGCCCTAGGGTCAGTGCAAAGTCTCCACTTACCACCTTTCTTGGATGCCAAGACCACATGTATGACACATGGACTGATGCTCTTCTTTATTAGTCCTTGGTATAATAGCTCCTACACTTGTCTAGCCACTTCTTGATTCTTCTCTGGTGTGAGCTTGTAGAATTCTTTGTTGGGAAATGAAGCCCCTAGTATGAAATCTATCTGATGAGTGATAGTCCTTTTAGGAGGTAATGTTGCTTGTGTTCCATCATTGATTATGTCCTTGAACATTCCAAGTAAGTTTTGGACTTCCTCTGGTATAGGTGTTTGAGTAACCTTTTCTTCTTCCTTGGGTACCACAACTATGGAATAGCCTTCACCTCCTTCTTGTTGAAGAGTATTAAGGAACTCTTTTCCACTGCTTAGTAAGACACTAGGGGTCTTTGACTGTGTTTCTTCTTCATCTAATAGTGACTTTATCTTGAATTTCCTACCATCCTTCTTGAATGAGATTGTGTTCACTTTCCCATAATAGATGGCTCCTCTATCATATTATCATGGTATTCCCAATAGGAGATGGCATGCATCCATAGGAAACACATCACAAATCAAATTGTCTTTGTATCCTCCAATGGAGAACTCAACCCATGTTTGTTCATTCACAATGACACTTTGTCATTTATTCAACCTTGTCACTTTGTATGGATTAGTATGGGGTACCTTTGCCAATTTGAGATTCTTCACTTCCTCCTTCGAGACTATGTTATCTGTGGAACCAAAATCCACAATAACTTTTCACACTTTACCAATTATTTTGCACCTTATCCTAAATAAGGCTATCCTTTTCTTTGGTTCTTCTTTGACTAGTTGTCTGATTAGAACTCTTCTAAACATGAGATTCTCCCCCAGCTCTGATTCTATATGGTTAATCTCTGGTGACTTGACACTTGATGTGTCTTCTTGAGCATATGCTATTCTCTTGTCCTTGTTTGAGGAGGTTGTTTTCTCTGGGAACCTATAAGAAGGATGACCCATTTGACCACAACTATGAAATTTCATGCTAGAAAAGTAAAAGTTACTTTTTCCTGCACCTCTTCCTTTTTTAGAACTCCCTTGAGTTCCTATACCCTTTCCATAGCCTCCTCTATAATTTGTTCCACTTTCATGCTTTGCAAGTTTATACTCTCACTGGCTTCTTTGTTCAGCCCCTCTAGCTTGGTATCCACCTCTGTGACCTCTCTGGTCTCTTCCTCTTCCTATACCTCTGGAAGTTGGATTGTGTTTCCTCCTACTCTTATCTTCAACCTTTATAGCCAATTGATAACATTGGTGCAATTTTTTGGGACCTAGAAGAGTCATCTCTTCTTGAATACTCCATTTTAGACTATTTAGGTATCTAGCCACCTTAAGGATTTCATCCTCAGACACATTAGATCTTATGCGACGCTTTTGAAATTCCTTATTGTAGGAATTTACATCAATATCATTCTATCTTAAGCTCTGTCTCTTCTTGTGTAATTGGATTTCATAATCATTTGGAATGTATGCCTCTTTTAGTTTGACAGCCATTCCTTTCCAAGTGGAAATTAGTTTCTTTCCTTCTTTCTCCCTTTATGTCTGAATGAACTTCCACCATGTCAATGCAGAGCCTCTAAGTCTTGACTTTTTCACCTTGACCTTCTAAGCTTCTATGACTCCATCAATTCAAAGTGATTCTCCATGCCTTCTATCCAGTCCATGACTAGATATGCCTCCATCTTCCCACTAAATAGTGGTATCCCTTCAAGTGATTTTCCACTCATGGCTTTCAAAGCCTTCAAGAATGGCTCTTCCTACAACACAGGGTCAGGTTCATGGACTTTATCCTCTTCTACAACCTCTTTACCCTTAGCTTCTTTCCCTTCCAACTTATCACTAACTTCATCAATCTTGGTTAACACTTCACTCAATGCTTGTTCAAGTTGAGATATTCTTTCCCTTAATAACTTATTATCTTCCTCCTAATCATCAACCTTCTTGTCCAATTCCACATTTTTCACCATGATTGTGGACCCACTAGACTCACAATCTGACATGCACTAGATAATCCCAAATATTTTTGGGCTCTAATACCAATCTGTTAGGGAGGTTGGATGAATCAATCACTGATTCATTCTCCAAGTCTTATCACAAGAATTCTAAGATGTCTTCACTATACTCCTTGGTACATATAGGACCCTCAACCAATGTTAATCCCTTGGTTACTCTGGCCAACCCAACTAACAACAAAGATCTAACCAACCAAGTCTTATACTTGGTACATTCTAGCTTTTCTACCTCTTTCCCTTACTCCAAGTTAAAGGCTTGCAATGTCCATATGCATAAGTTTAACTTGTAGAGGTGTGGAGGTGTCTTAAAAAATGTTAATTTACTCCACTATGGGTGTTAGGAGTCCCACCTAGTTCAACCATATAGTCGATTTCTCCAATCTTTCACAAAACAGGCCTAATAGGCTAGTAGCCCTATTAGGTCTCATACTCCGAGAAAATAGGGATTTTCTCTCAACTCTTCCAAAGGAACCTTGAAACTTTTCTTGGGATTCTTGGAACATTTTCCAACCCCTCAAGGATTTTTGGGGTCTTGGGGTCACCACCTTCCGTACTATACCCTAACTAAAAATGAGTGGTTTTAGGGATTTTTAAGGCTTTCATTGGCCCTTGACAAAGATGAAGTGAATTAGTCCATCAATTGGATTGGTGAAACGATACCCTTCTCACCAATCCTTGGAAAGAATCCCAACCTCAACTCCCAAAAGGAATTTTCTTCGCAACTTGGTCTTCCCTACTCAGGCTCTTCCCTGACTCACCTAGGGAAAGACTTTAAAAATCATTCCTCTGCATTTGAGATCCCAAGCTCCTATAAAATATATGTACATGGAGTCTATTCACTAATCCCAAGAGGATGTACCAAATGGACAGTGGAAATGTGAATTAGATCTCCATCTTTGCACACTTCCTGGATTGAACCAGTGTAAGTGCAAAAATAAAACTTATTTACAAAAAGAACATAAACTAAATCAAAACACCTATATAATGGCACACAGAACTGAGAAAAAACCTACTCTAATCCATGCATGAGTTACAGTGCAAGATTCAATCCATTAACTACCTAGTGTTGCAAAATAACTAAAAATTACACACAAAACAACACACAATATTGATTTCTTCAAATCAATGTACAAAGGGTGTCCGACCTTGCACCATGGTAAATCCATGTATTATGTAGGGTGGTTAGGAATTTAGTTACCTCTTAGGGATATTTTCCATCAGATTGTAAAAACTTGACAATGTTGTCCGAGTAACATTTCAAAGTTGCAAAAGTTGCAAAATGCAACTTTTACATCTTTTTGACAATTTCTTTCAAAACTAACTTAATGAGTTTCAATGCTCACCAAACCTTACCAAAATCTCTAATCATGGTTGAAACATGATTATAACCCATTCTAGACCCTACTGATATCATGCTGACATCATCAGTTGATTTGTGCAAATCAGGAGACTGTACAACTTTCTAGCCCCTAATTGCAACTTACAAAAAGGTCCTAAAACTCTATAGAACAAACCCTATTGTACTCTCTACCATGGTCAACATGACCTTAAAGAAAAAATCTAAATGCCTTAAAGGTTTACACATATCAAAATGAACTAGGATTGTTTAAGCAATCCATGGGTGCTCCTGCACCAAGAAGGAGACTGAAGACTCTGTTGATGAGGATCAAAGCCCTATCCTCAACCTCATTGGGTATGTTATGAAGGCTAAGGAAAAGATTAATTATAAGAAAGAAGAGGCCAATGTTAAGGAGCAACAGGGGGAGGAGATATAGGAAGAGGGGAATGTGAGAAAAATCAAAGAGGAAGAAGGGAAAACTCCCCCCCTAGTTTATTATGAATTTTCTGTCAATTATGACGTTCATTCTGTGTTAGGGGATGATGATAAGGAACCAGAGGAGAAATAGCTTGATAAGGAGGAGGAAGTGCTGAAGGAAGCCTCCTATTATATGAATATGAAGGAATTCAAGGATTAAAGAGATCTCAATGTTGAGGTCCTCCATACTGTGAGAGCTAAGTCTATACAATCCTTTAGAATGGATAGATGGACTTTTCATGAAATAAAAGAGCTCCATCTTAACTAGCGGTCCCTTGCCACTAAATTTGAGTTCATTATGCAGAGTATGGAAAAAGAAGAGAAAAATGAGGATGGTGATAGTAATGGCTACAAGATGCTGGAGGAAAAAATACAGAATTTGAAGGCTAAGGTGGACAATAATGAGGCTATGCTTTTGAGGATCCTTCATACTACTGACAAAGGAATGAAAGCGTCCACTGAAGCCTTATTTTCTATGTTGGAAGGCTTCCACCAGGAGAGGGAAACTATAAATGTGGAGCTCAAGCCTTTTGGTCAAGTCTCTGGTCCGGGGAAGCGCACTAGGGCCAATATGAAGAAAAAAGCCTCCACTGTGCCCAAGGAATTGACGAACCTAAAGGAGTCTATTAAGAGAATGTCTTCTTTGGAAGAAGACATTGATGAATTCCTAAAGCAATTAGCTTAATCCCATGGTGCTATCTTTTTTTCTATTTTTTTCATGTGCTGGTTTGTTTGTGTCCGCTGGTGGTCTCTGCTAGTAGTTCAATGGTTTTTGTTTTGTAGTTTTTTGGTATTGGATGGTGCTTCTTAGCCTTAGCAGTTGTTCCTTTTGTTGTTCTCCAATTCTTATCTTTCTTTCTGCTTTGTAAAGGGTTGTAGGGTCCCTTCAAAACCTTCTTTTACCTTATTCAAAAACAATCTCACTATAACCATTTATTGTGGTGACTTAAAAGAATCTTGTACGCATTCGTGCTATAATTTCAAAAGATTACAATTTTGCATGGATGAAAAGTCTAATTTCTATTAGAACTTTTATATAGGTTGTGTTTTGAAACTGTATAGATTTAGAAAAATGCAAACTTGCATTTTGAATGATTGAAAATACATAGATAGTATTTCTTGATGCCTTTTTACTGAAAACACGTGTATTCGTATGCTAAAGAAAATTTGCATTTCAACAGTTCTCACGAGAAAATATTACATATTAAAAGAAACCTGAGTCAAGATGCACGCATTTGCAAGCTGCAACATTTACATGAAGCAAAAGAAAACACAATAAATCTAGGGTATCACATACAAATACAATTAATTCAGATAGAAGTTTCACAAAATAACTAAATATTTCTAAACTTTTTTATGACATTACAAGAGAGGCAACCATTTATCCATTTTACCTAATCCATCCCATCACAAGGTGCACAAAATTTTATACTGTTGTGTGCATTAACTTCTTGCAAACATTAATCCCTCTAGTTTGTTGAATCGACATTACAAACCCAAGTATATTTTTGTCAATTTTAAGCACTACAAAGAAGCCATCAACGCTCACCATGATAATGCTTAATACAATTTTACAAAGATGCTTTCCAACAAAGTTTTGATGTTTTATGATGACCGATAATTCATTTGAGGGCGTGGGACATATTTTCTGATCAAATGTGGAAAGTGAACTCTACAATAGAAGCCTATTGGATAAATATATAATTAAGTAAATATAAAATATTATATGTAAAATATAAAAAAATAAAATATAATATATAGTTTAAAATGTAAATTTTAAGATTTTACGTATATATAAATATTTATAATATTTTTCAATATTTGAAGTATAAATTTTAGATTTAACATTGCACTTTATATTTTCTATTTTATATAAATTTCTATATTTTTACATTAAAATTTGTATTTTATATTTTAATCATTTTAAATTCTAATAATGTTAATATTATTTGTAATATACATTCCTTATATTTTTCCATGTATATTATTTCAATGGTAATAAATTAAAAAATTATTATTATTATTTAAATATTTATTAGCTAATAAGTTTATTTTTTATTAAATATATGAATTTATTTTATTAAGTTAAATCTATAAAATATATAGATTATTAATTTTCTAAATTTTAGTATAATAAATTGAAATCTAAAAAAATTAATAAAAACCTCTTTTATTATAACTCTTAAGAGTTCAAATATATTTTACTAAATTTCCAAAGTTCTATTAGAATGAATTAGATTTTAGATTACACACACACACACACACACACACATGGGCGCGCGCGCGCAGGCACACACGCGTGTGCGCCCACACACACACACACACATGTTACTCAATATGAGTTTTGAAGGTTGTGATTAGTATTAAAGTATCCAATTTTCTATTTGGTAACAAAGTCAAAGACAGACTAGTCGGTAATGATCACCGAGTGTAGTGATCAAGCGCTTAACTGAGTACAGTGATCACTGAGAAACAAACTTACCAGGCACATAGTATACACTGAGCACTAAGATACACAAGGAACACTAAGCACCGAGAGACATTATTTACTGAGTAAACCAGTGGTTACATAAAGTTTGAATTGACACATCAATCTAGGTAACAACTTTTTTCCAAGTTGGATAACAGTTTACATTGATCGAGGAGGACATTAATTACGCATGCACTCATTAATTGTTTATATCTCCTATGTATAGATGATCAAGGTAAATTTTGTACACCATTGATCTTAGGTTTTCTAAGATATTGTAAAACCCTAATTAGGTCAAGAGGTTTGATATATGTAAGGATAAGATGTCATTTTGTAATGTATGATGATCAAGTTATGATCAAGTAGGTGCCACTAAGGACATCAGAAGATCAGACAAGGGTTTTAGAACAAGGACTACATTGAAGCATTCAATTTTTTTAGAACAGAGACAAAGCTATCGAGCAGTACAAAAGGTATTATCAGTCACAGTAAGGTGATAAACTCATTGTACTTAAAGGATATGTATCCACAGTATTGAGATTGTAATTTGTTCAAATCACACATTTTGTTACTCTCTGATAATTGTAACAATCCTAAAATCTCCTAACAGAGTAGACTTAACCGTCTTCATATAAATCTCCTAACAGAGTGCACACATACTTTGTGTTGCTAAATCATCACACAAGGTAGATCTAATAAATCTTATTATTGATCCTAACAGGGTAAGGTCACCATAAATGATCAATCTTTGTAAGCTCTAACATGCTACTTTATTACTGCAACAGTGAAGCTTTGTGGGTCTCATCCCCACCGCAATTTTCACCTTCTAACAAGGGTTTTCTGCGATACCAAAATACTAGTGTCATGTGTACTTAAGTTTCTTGACTGTTTATTGTTTTGATTACATGCATTTACATTTCAGCAATGACATTACATGTTTGGTGAAAGTAATATATTTAGTCGGTTATAACAGTATATGATTACAAAGATTTTCTTGAATAGTTTTTTAAGGGTACTGATTCACGCCTCCCCTCTCAGTACTCACCTTTCTATTATTCCAACACACACACACACACACACACACACGGTATTTTCTGCATTTGAAATGGTGCAACTATATAAGCACTTTGAAGAAGGAGACCACATTAATTAATTAAGGAAGAATAATTTTTAGTAATCTTTTCATGTTAAGTGGAATTATTTCATTTTACTTAAATTGAAAATTTAATTGATTTAAAAATTATTTTGTAATAAGAATTGACTAGAAAATTAATAAAAAATATTTTATTATGGAATACCATTTTTTATGAATAGAGGTACACATTAATATAATTTGAATATTAAATAATATATACCAACTCTAAATTATATGTGTCACATTTTTAATGGTAGTTAGGGTTAGGGTTAAGGTTAGCTTAGATTAGGATTAGGAGTTGGTTCAATTAAGCTTTCCATTCTAAGATAAAACTTGGGTTATAATTAAACTTATTATTAAGATTCAATTAGCATTTGAATTAGTATTTTAAAAGTTAAATTAATTATTATAATAAAAATATATGCCCATTAATGGGCTTTTGAGGGTTAAACCTCTTTCGAGTGACAAATCAAAAGTTTTGTGGGAGGTACCGGAACTAGGATGGATAAAGATGAACTTCGGTGAGGCTTCTAGGGGAAACCCGAGGATCTTAGGAGCAGGGTATGTAGCCCTCAATGACAAAAGGGGTATTATGGGCTTGAGAGCACAAAAATTACCAGACAACACAAATAATGCAGCTGAATGCCTGGTAGCAGTAGGGATATAACGATGGAAAATAAATTAGGGATGCAGAAATTTCACCTCAAAGGTGACTCTTTAATCATAGTTAATGACATCACGAAAGGTCAGATGGATGCTTGGTATCTCAATCAGCATATCAGGCTCATCCGAGACCTTCTTGGAGAATTTGAAGACTTAAGAGTTTCATATGTTCCTAGGGAAGCAAACATAGTGGCAGATCAAATTTCCAACATGGGAACCAAGAGATTGTTAGCAGACAAATTTGATCTTTTTGAAGATCTTAGAACTTTGGAACCCGCAGATTTTGAATTTGGTATTGTCACACTTTCGTAATATTTATAGATTATGAGAGCTGGGGATGTCATTATGTGGGTACCTTCTTTCCCAATCCCCCCTCAATAGTACAAGTGGCTGAGCTTTGTGGCATGTAGAAGTACAAGAGGAGATTGTTGGGGGATTTTCTTGCTAGAGTGGAAAGTTAATAAATTCTCTCATGACGTTTCACATGCGCCAACCTTGCATTAAAAGCCTACATTGGAGAAGTTGTTTTCCATAGTATTTTGGTGTGGTGAGCACAGTAGAAAAGTATGGAGGCCAATTTTTCATTGATCTCGCTTGGTCAAATTCCTGGCTTCCGCGGTAATGTTTCCATTCAAAGGATGTGCAATGTGTCTAAGATAGATTATTTGAATTTCTAGGATGTGATTGTGCTTATGTTTGGCGATGAGTTCCTAAATTCTGACCTTTGAGTGATGAAAAACTTGGGCATTTCATCATTTTTCCTCGCTCTGGCTCTAATGGTGGGTGAGTCGAAGGAGGTAGTTCTAGAGGTGGCCAGGGCATGTTTGGTTCCCAAGTGGGTAGGAGGTATGACAAACATCATTCGGCGTGTGGAACTTGGGACTGGTCTTCACATAGAATCCATCCAATGGTGACTTATTAGAGGGAATGTTGGCAAGCTCCAACTATTGGTGGTATGGTCTTCCACCCACCCCCAAGCCACTCATCTTCCAACTATTCATAAGGGGTGGGAGGCGCTGCTCTCTTTTCTGCAAAATAATAGAGAGGCCCGCTCTGGTAAAAATGAGGAGTAGGACCAAGTAACGAAGGTGACATGAGTAAAATCTATGGCCCCCCTCAACCAAGGTGGATGAATAATGCTAAGAAGGAAAATGCAACCCAAAGCTGGTTTCTACAGTCGCAAGGTGACAAGTGCAACTCTCGAACGTGGTAGTAGGGAAGGAAGTCGGGGAGGCCGCGGTGGTAGAAATGGTGGGGGAAAAGCATCGCCCAATATTGATCAAGGGGCTTCCTTCATGAATTTTTCATGGGAAGAGGCAATTAACTGGCTTAAATAAATGAACCCTAATCAAAGTACCCAATTTTTTAGTATGGGCTAGTGGTTTGCGCTTGGTTTCCTCAAGGTTTTCTTTGGAGAATGCTTAAACAATGTCTTTCTGCCAAGATGTGGCTTTTGGATTTGTAATCATCTTTCTGCCTGATGTGGCCTTTTGGATTGTAATTGTGCAATGCATAGTGGCCCTCAATGGTGCTCATCTTCATGTACTGTTTCTGTTTTAAATATCAATGAAAATTATCAATGATAAAAAATAAAATAAAAATATAAAGTAATACTTTATGAAACAGATGTGAATTAGTATATTAAAAATGTCTTAACTTTTTTAAATAAATAATTTAGAATATTATTTTATTTTATTTTAAATAATAATTTTATTTGATCTTCTGAAAATAAAATTAATGAAATTTTGTTTTAAAAAATAAATATTAACAATAGTTATAATTCTATTGTAAGAAAATTTATCTTAACATATTATTTGTTGAGAAGTAGGAGATATTTTCAACAAGTCAAATTGTGATATTGCTATCAAGATTCACCTGTGTAGGGTTTTAGTCAAACTCATTGACCCAAGTTTCATGAGTAGTGGTTCACATGAACCCATCTCTCATGAGAATGAATGGAACATTGAGTACTCATTGCATCTAGGTGATGTTCACAGAGGCGAAGCATTGAGACTAAGTGTTCCATCAACTCTGTGAAATGCAATGAGTGTTAAGTGTTCCATTCATTCTAATGAGAGATGGGTTATTGTAAAATGCTACTCATGAAACTTGGGTTAATGAGTTTGACTAAAAACCTACATAGTTGAATCTTGATAACAATATCACAATATTATTTGTTTTTATCTCATAAAACCTTATATTTATATGTTGTGTTTAATAATATCACAAAATCATAAATACTATTAAAAATTTAAAAATATTAATAATATAAATGATTTAAAAATTATTTTTTAATAAAAATTGGTTCAAGAAGAGGATTACCATATTCGTTTAATCTTATGGAAAGGTAAGTGCTGAGAGGGGAGGGGTGAATAAAATATTTTAAAACTTTTAACCACTATTCAATAATTTTCACTGAACTGAATATCATTCATAAAAAAATTGAAAACCATAAAACATAAATTAGAAGACCATGACACATAACACCATGATTTTTGGTCACACAGAAATCCTTGGTTAGAGAAAAAAACTACGGCAGGGATGAGACCCACAATCCTTCACTTCTACAGAATAAAGGTTGCTCAGCTAGAGCTACAATGCTAGCTACTTCTAGTAGCGTACCCTGTTAGGAGTAATATACTCAATCAAGAGTACAAAAGAATTATTCATTCTACCTGATTAGAGGATTTTACAATCTCTCATCTAAGAGATGTACCCAGTTAGAGGATTTACAAAATAAGACCTATTAGGGCCTACCACTGGATGAGATTTCTAAATTCTTAACTATTAAAAAAACTTATTACAAAAATGTCTGCAAGTATGCATCAATCATAATGTTTTTCAGAGTCTTTATGGTCTACAAGTGCATTACCTCTTTCTACACTCGGTAACTCAAATATTCTACACCATATATCTTCTTCATTCTATCTTCAGCTCTATCACTGTAACTGCTTCTCTCTCTCTCTCTCTCTGTAATATTTTCCCTCTTCTCTGTGTAATATTCAACATTTTTTCTTCTTCATGTTCTCTTCATTTTATATGATCTTAAGGTGGTTAACCTAATTAGATCCTTCTCCTTTTGCGGTGGAGATGAGGCAGTGCAAAGTTGGTTTCATTCCCAACACATTTATTATTCTTGAATATCATTTGTTGAATTGCCTCATGATCATGTGTAATCATATTGGTGCAATCCCAATGTTCAACCTAAATTTTGTCTTGAATACTGTGAAAGTTTTCCTGCTCGGGATCCAAGTTCAGTGTACTCAAATTTGAATTGTTATGTCAGCTCTAGTGTGTTTGGTAATGAGCTTTGATCTTGTTTGCTGACATAACCGTCTACTCAGTGACTAACTTTTCTTGGTGACTAACTCTTCTCTATGTATCGGTGACTTACTTTGCTCTGTGTCTTGGTGAATAACTCTGTTTGGTTTCAATTCTTTTCTTAACTCGGTAACATGCTACTATTCAGTTCTTGATGTCATTGATACTCTGCTTTACCCACTATCTTCCTTAGTGTAGTCTTTCTCTTTACTAATTGTCTTCATTGACTTATGAATTTGACAAAACTAATGAAAAAAAACTAAATCATAGGAGTATCAATCTCCCCCCTTGGCATTAGTTGACATTTTAACAAAAAACTTAAAAGTCATCAAAATTTGTGTAACTCCCCCTATACACATGCTTATATCTTCCTTACTATTATCTCTCCCTTTATAATATATTATCCCCTTATGTTCTATATTATACATACTATAATACCCCCTTTTTTTGACAAATATGCCAAAATCAAAATTGCTTAGGACTCAGTGGGATATATGATACCTTGTCAAAAAGGTGAGTGTACTTCTTCTGTATATCATCTAGGGATGACTCCCATCCATCTTTGAGTGTTTTAAGTATAACAAGTTGAATAGAAACAACAACTGCTAATCCAATGATTCCGTCAATTGAACTACCATCGGGGGTGTTGACCAATTCTTTGGCCTTCTTCAAATGCCTTTGCTTGGATTCCATGTGGGGAATCAAAAGTGTTTGCAGCTCTAGAATTTCCATCCTTCTCTTATTCTCTTCTTTTTGTAGTTCTTTCTACATCCCCATCAGGTGTTTCAACCTTGAGTAGTATACTTGTAAAGAACTAGGTTCGGTAGAAACATTTTTCAGATGCTCGGTCAGCCCAGTCTCAATAGACTCATCTTTCTTCTTGATATCCTTGATAAAGTAAGAAATAAAAAAACTTTTTGAAATATTCAAAATATCTAAGACAACTTAGTATCAATCTCGGTAGACGTCTTAGAAAGTGACACCTTATCAACTGCAATGTTGTCTAGAATGGATTCAAACATTTTTAGTTCCATCTTCCTCGAATGAATCTTCATCATGTAGTCACTAGTGTCTTGATTTGGATTTTGGACTTTCTCTACTAGTCCTTCTACCTGACAAATGATGTCTTATATTTCATCAATGGTGGCATCTGGGACAATGTCCTGTAAGAGATCCTTGACACTTTCCAATACATTAGTCTTCTTCCTCTTCTGAAGTAATTTTTTTTGCATTGCCTTAAGTTTCAATAGTTCATCATACTCAATCATTTAATCATAGTCCATAGTAGATAGGTTGACATTTGGTAAAATGACCGGTTGACTCAAATCAACATGTTTCCTCTTCTTTTATTTCTTCTTCTTTTCTTTCTTCTTTGGTGAGTGTGATGCCTTTAGTGCATCAAATGTTGTCTCTGTTGTGCATGTTCTATCTCTTTTCTATTCTTGTTTTCTTTCTTCCTTCTTCATTTCTTGTTACCCTTCTACTTTCTTTTCTACTAGCGTGTCCATTTTCTTCTCATTTGTATGCTTCTCATCTTCCTTATGTTCATTTTATTCCTTTGGTTCACCTTTGTTGGGCTCTTGTTGTTGTGCAATGGAATTGGTTGGGGGAACCGATTCAGTATCCAATGTTGCTTCTTTCTCCAGAACCGTATCCTTTTCAATGTTCTTTTATTTCTCAACTTCATGTACCTTTTCTTTCTCTATTTCCTTTTCCTTCCCCATTTCCTTTTGTTGGTCGATTTCTACATGATCTGTATCCATAGCAACTGGATCATTATCAACTTGAGTTTTGTGATAATATAGTACTTGTTCTAATACAGGCTATAGACTAGTATCTTTATCTTTGATGTTCATTTTTTTTGTATTGATTTCCTCAGTTGCCATAACATTCTCATCTTGTGATGTATCATCTCTGGGATCTTTGTCTGTAATATCTTCAATAACAATTTCATCAATGTCAATTGTTAGATCAATAAGATTATTCTTACCTTAATCATCTTTGGAAAATTCATTGGTTATATTCTCATTTTCTTGTTCAGCTTGGGATTTAGGCTCTTCAATGTCAAATATCTCTCTCCATTTTTCATCAGTTTCCAACTGTAATCTCTCCAATTCTTCTGTCAAAATCCTTAAGATCTTTCCTTAACAAGGAATCATTTAGAGTTTTGTTTCAAGGTCTCCTCTATTTCTTCAATAAATAGATTTGGTATATTTAGCACAAGAGATATTTCTCTCATTTGTTTTTCTTCATTCATAGCATATTTCCATCTTACACCAATGTTTTTGTATAACTCTATAGGAAAAAATGTGATAACTTCAAGTGGTGTGTATATGAATTTGTGTAAAGAGTAAACAATTGCATCTTTGATTTTTACCTTGTTCTCTTTTCTTTGAGTATTGTAATTTTCTTTCTTCATTCCTCCGAATGATCCATGCTTCTTCATTGTGTCTAACATTTCATCTAGACTTCCTAGTGGCGGAGGCTTGTTCTTCACAACTTTGGGTTTTCTCAAGTATTTAGTCTCTGAGTCAGTTTCTAGTGGTAACTTGAATTTTCTCCTTAGTCTAGTGTTTTCCTTCTTTCCTCTTACATATATCCTCTCTTTTGGTTCAATGGAATTCTTCTTTTCTTTGGGTGATGTTGTAGAACTTGCTAATGATTTGGTAGATTTGGGGCTCGGTGAAGGCTTCAATACTTATGGTTTCCTACCTTCCACTCTAGAGCTTTATGCCTCATCTTCTTCATTATCAGTTCCCAAATCCTTAGTCAGATTAGCACTCATATTTCTAGATTTTATTTGAATATTAGGTACTAAGATACCTTTCTTAATCTTAGCCTTATCTTTTTCATATGTTCCATACCTCTTGGCTCTTTTATCAACAAGCTTAGCTAAGAGAGTTTCAATTTGTTGAGATGCAAAGTCCATGTCCATCTCATAGCCCATAGGATCTATACATATGCTCCTAGGATCGACTGAATTGATAAAAAATGAGTCAGTATCTACCTCAAAATAGACATAATCATGGCATTTCTCAACTGATTAAGGTGGAACTCTGAATGTTAGATGCATTCTTATGTTTCTTCCTTAGTAGGAGCTTTGCCTCAGTACCTGTAATCTTTGGCAAGGTGACCTAGCTTGTGACAATGGAAGCATGCCATGCCAGGGATTCTCCAAGATATTTTATTGTTACTGCCATGTAATAACATATGATTTGCAGCAATGTTCCCATATCTTCCATAGACTAAACATGATATCCTTGTGTTATAGTCCCCTGGTATGGATGTACCATGTCGATTGTTTGGCATATTCTTTCGGTTTGGTACCCATTTTTTGTTTCTCTTTTATGATATGCATTCTTTAGATTTGTGACCATAATTATTGTAATTATTATAGTAGCCATGAAAATTTGACTTCCTTGTGTTGTTCTTAGTCTTTGATCTGCATTCATGTGCTTGGTGCCCATACTTTTTATAGTTATAACAATGCCCATCAAACTTGGGTGAGCTCAGTGACTTTCTTCTTTTACTCCTACATACATTTTTGTATGTCAAGGCTTCCCACAATAATGACAAATAGGTTTGTTTAAAACATTCCTTGACTATTAGCTTGATTAGAGGACTCTCCTTTCTTAGTAGCACTCTTACTATTTAATCCTAGTCCAGTCTTGTCTGTTGGTTGCCTCTAACCTTTAAGTTTTGCATCCAATGATCTTAGTGCTTATTTATTTCTCTTTAGTATCTCATTGGATTCTTTTTTAGACTTCAGTTCTCTCGTCAATCTATCAGCTTCACACTTCAGTGCTTGATTCTCAAATTGTTTTCTGGATGACTCTATATTAGCACTCACTAGTTGATCGGTCATATTATAGTGTACTTGCATCATCCTTATGATTTCACTATCTTTATCAGCTATTGTTATTTCAAACTGTCTTTTGTCTTCTTCATCTATTCTTATTACATTTTCAATTTCTCCCTTAGAGTCAAGTATCTCACTCATTCTCAAAGCTTGTGTTTCTTGATCTATTTTTGCCAAGTTTAGTTGCTCGGTGAGTTTCTTGTTCTTTTCCATGAGTTCTGCAATGGCATAATCAAATTCACCACTTAGGATACCTTCAAATGTTGTTTCAAAAGTATCAACATGATCTTGTGTGGATTTGAGTTCACTGCATAACTGTTTCCTCACTTTTAAGGACTTTTCTCACTTTCTTTTTCAAATCTTCAATCACTTCTTGTGCACTCTCTAACTCAAACTCAAGACTATCAGTCATCTTCGATTGCTTGTAACTTTCCATGGTCATGATCTTTTCTCTCAGGTGTTTAAACCTTTATCTCAAGAGACTATCTCTAACACCAATTGTTGTATTAATATTATGGAAAGGTAAGTGCTGAGAGGGGAGGGGTGAATCAACTCTTTTAAAACTTTAACCAATATTCAGTCCTTTTCACCGAACTGAATATCATTCATAAAAATACTGAAAATAATAAAACATAAATTAGAAAACCATGACATATAACACCATGATTTTTGGTCACACATAAATCCTTTACTAGAGGAAAAAAATGTGGTGGGGATGGCACCCATAATCCTTCACTTCTGCAGAATAAAGGTTGCTCAGTTAGAGCTGCAATGTTAGCTACTTCTGGTAGCTTACCCTATTAGGAGTATTATACTCGGTCAAGAGTAAAAAAATACTTATTTAGTCTAACTGATTAGAGGATTTTACAATATTTCATCTAAGATATGTACCCGGTTAGAGGATTTACAAAATAAGACCCGTTAGGGCCTACCCATTGGATGAGATTTCTAAATTCCTAAATATTAAAAAAAATTATTACAAAAATGTCTGCAAGTATGCATCAATCATAATGCTATTCAAACTCTTTATGCTTTGCAAGTGAATTACCCCTTTCTATACTTGGTAACTCAATTGTTCTGCACCCTATATCTTCTTCTTTCCGTCTTTAGCTCTGTCAATGTAACTAATTGTCTCTCGCTCTCTCTATAATATTTTCCCTCTTCTCTCTATAATATTCAATTTTTTTTCATCTTCATGTTTAGTTTATTTTTTATGATCTTAAGGAAGTTAATCTAATTAGATCCTTCTCCTTCTGCGGTGGAGGTGAGGAGGTGTAAAGTTGGTTTCATTCCTAACACATTTATTGTTCTTGAATATCATTGGTTGAAT
Organism: Thuja plicata; assembly: GCA_018584345.1. Taxonomy (NCBI): domain Eukaryota; kingdom Viridiplantae; phylum Streptophyta; class Pinopsida; order Cupressales; family Cupressaceae; genus Thuja; species Thuja plicata. The sequence goes on along the minus strand of MU225402.1, from coordinate 2,229,966 downwards.
TGCCTCATGATTATGTGCAATCATATTGGTGCAATCCCAATGTTCAACCTAACTTCTATCTTGAATACCGTGAAAGTTTTTCCACTCGGCATCCAAGTTTAGTGTATTCAAATTTGAATAGTTATGTCGGCTCTGGTGTGTTTGGTAATGAGATTCAATCTTGCTTGGTGACATAACCATCTGTTCAGTGACTATCTCTACTCTGTGTCTGGGAGACTAACTTTGCTCGGTATCGGTTCTCTTCTTAACTCGGTAACATGCTACTATTCGGTGGTCGGTGTCATTGATACTCTGATTTAATGATTGTCTTCCTTAGTGTATTATTTCTCTTTACCGATTATCTTCATTGATTATTATGACTTTGACAAAAATAATGACAACAAACTAACTCATAGGAGTATCATACCATTCTAGGATAAAGCTTGGGATAATTGTTTTAGTTGAGTTAGGATTGGAGTTAAAGTTAGGGTCTATTAGGATTGGAGTTGGTGTTCCTAATATTTAAATTAAGGTTAGAGATAGTGTTAAGGTTAGGATTCAATTAGTAATAAGTTAATATTATGGTTAGAGTTAATGTGTGTTATAATAGGGTTAGTATGTAATTAAGTTTATCATTCTATTGTGAGGCCTACCCCAGCCCGTCATATCTTAGCACTAATTTTTTCTTTTTATGCTCTACAGTTGATACTTACTTTTGATATAGTTGGACTATTGGGACACATGTATTGCTTTATGGATTAGTTGAATCCTTTTCTTGTATGCAATACCTGATTGTATAATCAGGCTACCTATGTGATACTCTATGTTCATGATGCAAATTTTCATTTATGATTTAGTTTTGATGATGTAGTATATTGATTTAGTATGTAGATGTTATCATGAAATAAATTGGTTTAGGGAAATCATATTTTTCTTATTTAATTAAATGCAGATGTGTTTAAATTCAAAGAGTTATTATTCAATGCAAGTGTTAGTGCATGATAAGTTTTTTAATGTTTTATAGGATTTTATATTGGACCTGCTGATGTGTGCAATGAGTGTGCAAAAAAGTTGACCATGGTTTTCAAACGAGGACTCATAATTGAACCTATGTGAATTTCATGAATACTAAGGTTCTATCTGTACGTAGAGACATGAACCTCATTGTTTAGTCTTTTATTCATGAAAGTAACTAGTTTGATTGTATTTAAATACAGTAAGGTTATTGTTATTTAATTCATGTCTTTTGTTAACATGTTGTGTCTGTTACCCTAATTTTCAGCATTGCATCAAAGTAACTTTAACCACCTGAATTTGGTCAGTTGTAACTATGGACCCTATTTACCCTAAGTGTGATCATACCCTTGATTATGTCCAAATGACCCTGTTACTGCTTGGCATAATTCTTTAAATCAATTTAATGTCATAGGTGATTTTTATCACTGATTTATATTAACTATTATAGCCATGATATTCAAATCAATTTCGACCAATCAAATCAAACCAAAATCAAATATGGCTATAGTATTTAATTATAAAAGAATTAAATGAATCCCTAAATCAAATATTCACTTGCAAAATAAGCCATTCCCCCTAGCCTATTTAATCTAATTAAAATGGCTATAGTCCCCTAATTATTAAAAATCAATTTCATTGTTTAAATAATTAATTCCTATGTTTCTAAATGAATTAAATAAGTTTATTTCATTTATTAATATTCCCCTAAACCCTAACCTAACCTATCTCAACCACTTCTACCCTGGGTTCTAACCCTTCTCAACCCATTCACCCATGCTAATCTAAT
>MU225402.1:2203714-2227792 GCA_018584345.1 Thuja plicata | reverse complement strand
TATGCTGTTAGATTCATCCTAGATTTACATTTCATCTATTATCTCATGCTAGTTCATTGTTTTAGTTTCATCTTTTAAAGCTAGATTACATGCTTTTCCATATTTTTAGCTTAAATTTGGATTAAATTCTTCATGCTAGAGTAGTATTGGTCATTGATTTATAGCATATTCTGAGGGCTAGTATGTTATAGATTACACTCTTTCTAGTTAGAAGGCAATAGGCCGATATTAGTGGTTTTGAACATTTTATCTAACCATTTGGACTAATGCAATGACCTATTGAGTGTTTGTGTTGTTTTCATCAGGTATCCAAAGACACACGCACATTTTTGGCGCCCACCGAGGGGCTCGATTTTCATTTAAGCCTCATCTTCTAATGCTTTTTTGGCAATTTGCAGACTCAGAAATCGGACACAAAATCACAAATAATATTGCAAGCTCACATCTTGGATACGCCATCGCACCACGTAATTTCCAGATCGCATCTGGGATTTCCCAGATCATATTTGGTTTTCAATCGCATTTGGTCAGTAAGGGCTCATATTCAGAGAATAGGATCGCATCCCGAATACTACATCGCATCTGGTTTTGAAGCTTGCCCATTTGATTTATCTAATCCTAACAAGTTTAACACATTGTGCTTTCTATGTTTTACAGCCTAACAAGTGTTTTCAGGTACCTTTTGACAGGTTTCATGGAGTTGGATTAGCAAGAATACTAACGTGGTTTTCACAGGTTACCAAACCCCTTCTGTCTTGACTTCTATTTCCCTGTTTTCACAAACTAAAATCATTTTTTTTCCACTTGATAAACAACTAGATATTATGCTCTTTTCCTCTTGGGGAAAATCAGAAAGTTGGACGTTGTCTTATCATTTGTGACGAAATTGGGAGTAACTAAACCGCAAACAAAACTATTTAATTCATTTTTGGAAAAGTAATTGAACAAACACAAATCACTAAATATGTGGGCTTAATCAACAAAAACATTGTATAATTCTTTTGGCAATCAGTAATTGAACAAAAACAAACTCACTAAATCTTTGTGGTTAAATGAAAAAGGCAAATTTCCCTTTCAAGCATCTTGTTTTCATTAAAATAGGAACACTTAAATCAAGCTCAACATAGCTTGAGGGAAAGAGCATTATTTTGAGTGTTTGAGGAGAAAATGACATGGAATAGGAGAGTATGCTCTTCTTCTTTTGAAGAATCAGAAATTTAGAACTCCTAAGCTTGCCAATCCTGGTTACCGTTCTTTTAACAGTAGAGGGCCTACCGGTTGAGGAAAAAATCTTCTGGGAATGACTCAAGTGAGGACAGGTCTTACGCCGACCCTTCCAACTCACTATAAATAGTTGCTTCCTTGTAGGCAAAAGCCTTAGAAGATAGAATTGGTTTTGTTCTTGGAATTTTGACATCATTCCTTGAACATATCAGGGTATATATAGAGTGGAGCCGCTTCAATCTTGCTTGCGAGACTATATATATTTTGGTACTCATAGGGCTATATGCCTCAATTTTTCCTTGTGCAATTCTATGGGGGACAGTTTCGAATGGATTGCCCAATAATCTATAACACATTCAACTAAAAGAATTCCTGATTTATCCTCGAAAGGGTGATAATCTTTGTGCAAAGCAAAAAGTAATTTCCCCAAGACACTCATCATATTGTGCCCTCACTTGCATTTAGAGTCGGCTAATACAACATCATGACTGGAGCCATTGCATGCTTGGTGATGGCTGTATTCTGATTAGCATTTGAGTGTGTGCCTAAGTCAACAAGCAAATGATTTTCATCCTCCACCTAGAGAATAGGAAAAAGATGTGTGTTTGATCCATCCCTTTTAAAAATACAAAATTGTTTGACATGTCAGAAAGATCATTAAAAAGATAAAGCTACTCACGAACAAACAATAAATTTCATACCCTGGAGTACAAGTGTCTTTCACGCCCAACAAATACCTCTTGATACAATTTGAAGACAAACAAGTTCACGTTCCTCAAAACACAAATTTTTCAAAATTGACTAAAACTGGCAAGTCCATCATAAAATCGCATCTAGGATTTTCTGAGTCATATCCTATATTTAGGATCATATCTAGCGCATAAGATCACATTTGGTCAAGCAACAAGTCACATCCAGTTTTCTAGGATCGCATCCAGGTTTTAGGATCGTATCTGGTGTCATCAGAGGCTCGTATATGGGAGCTCACATCCTGGGCAGTGGGAATTTCTAGCAGTCTTTTCTAGGAAGTCTCAGTTGTTTTAGGTACCCTTTTTTCTTTTTAGCTGGTCCCTGTTGTCTCTTCTGGTCTCCCTACTATTATTTTGAAACACTTTCAAAACGTCTACCTTGCATGCTCAGTTGGTCTTTCATGATCAGTCCAATATGTGTGGTCTACCTATTCTTTATCAATAACTTGGTTCCCAGCTCACTATCAGGGCATTCTAACCCTCTGACGCTGGAATCATTTACATCCACCAAACAAACAAACAATGACTTCTATCTAGACACACCCACTTGAACGATCTGGAATCCTTACTAGTACTATTGGGAAATGTTGACAAAGTTGAGAAACAAACTTCATGGTTAACACAAGATGCAACAAGTACACAACTAAAGAATCCAAAGTACCTCCTAAAACATCACACTTTCAAGGAGAAACTTCTCGCAATTCCCTATTTGATCTTGATTCACCTCAAATGGGTAACAACACTAATGATTGGAGTAAGGCCTTTGAGGGCTATGACGATGGCAAACAAGCACAATCTATAGGCACGAAAGAAGAAGAAATACCCAGGTTTGAACATAATCCATTTGGGTCAGATAGTGATGAAGAAATCCTTGAAGATGAATATGAAAAGTTAAAACAAAGCAAAAGAGTCCACAAGCTATTAGAACGGATAATCAGAGATGACAAAGAAAAATACTTCCTCCATTTAGCATCAACGGGTGTTAAAATACCCCAAGATTACGATGTAAATGATATCAAAGAAAAGGAGGTACCAAACCCCATATCCATCCTTACTAAATAGCTCAATCAAATGCAAACCGAGCTCACAAACCTCAAGCAAGAAAAGGACAAACCAAAAACAAAATACTCTTTGGACACCATTTGTCCATTTCCTTTCGATAAGAGTATCACAATGGTTCCATTTCCTCCTAATGTGGCAAGACCAAAATATGACAAGTACACAGGGGAAACTGATCCACATGACCATGTGAGAGAATTTTGTGCTCTTAGCATTGAGTACATGCATGAACCCACTTACCTCATGCGATTGTTTCCAGGAAGTCTAGGAGGAAATGCCATGGAGTGGTTTTCAAAATTGAACCCTAAAGTCAAAAAATTTGAGGAATTGATGCAATGGTTCATTCAACATTACTCCTACAACATCTAGCATGACATCACCATGATGGATCTATGTAAAACCAAGTAGAAAATGGGGGAATCCTTTACACACTTCCTACAAAGATGGAGGAAGATCTTTGCACGATATTCAAGAGTCATCCCTGAAATAGAAAAGATGGAAATCTTTGTTAATAATCTCATACCTAAATTGAGCTATGCTCTACAAATGCAGGATTCTCCTAGCTTCGATAGGATGACGAAAAAATCTCTTTGTATTGAAGAGGTTATGGTCAAAAAGGGGGAGATCACCCTACAAAATGAAAACAAAGGTAGTAGATCCAACTCCAAGCCTAAATGGTGGAAACAGAATAAAAATGTTGTCAATGACAGAGTGGTTGATGCATCCAACATTAATTCTAAAATCGAAGCATTCAATCTTACCAATGGTATGCAAACAAGTAAGGAGGCTAAAATAACACCTTCCATTCCCAAAACCAACAATGATAATGACAAGGGATGAACATGTAATTCAAAACCACAACGAACATTCACACCTTTGGGAGAACCTCTTGAGACCATCTTAAAAACATTGGTGGACAACAAGGTCCTTACGATTCCTGATTCTAAACCTTGGGAACCAATGGTCAAACCCAGATGGTGGGATGACAACTCTTACTGTGTCTTCCACAAAAATAAGGGACACAAGACAAATAATTGTCTCAAACTCAAGCATGTTATCCAAGACCTCATTGAAGGGGGTAAGATCAAGGTGGATGGACACACTACAAATGAAGATCACATGGCATTTAATAAACCGTTCCCTAATTACAATCAAGGAGAAACATCCAAAGGGAAAGGTAATGAGGTAAATTACACCTATTCCAAAAATGACAATGTGATCAATATGCTCAATATTAAAAATGAGTCTGTTAACATGGTCACCATCAAAGGAGCCTCATCCTCCACAAAAACTGTAACCCAGATCCAAGCACAGGTTACGATCAAGGGACCTCCAAAATAGACATCTACACCCAAGGTCCCTATTATCACTATGCCTAAACTAGGAGCAAAACATGTGGTCACTATTCCTGGAGTGAAATATGACTTGGTGGATCAATTGCAAAGAACTGCTGCCAAAATTTCTATCTTCAAATTGCTCAAAATATCCACTGTGTATAGAGAAATCCTAGAACAAGCTCTACACACAGCCAATGTTCCGAAGGATATAGATGTAAACAAATTCCAAGCAATGGTCAATCACATCTCAGCGCCACATTGCCTCTCCTTGTCTGAGGAGGATGACAAATCATTGACCCATCCACGCAATCAACCCCTCCATATCGAAGTTCTTATTCATAAATCCCGTGTTAGATGTGTGTTGATAGATGGAGGTGCCAGATTAAATATTTGTACACTGGATCTTGTTAGGAGGTTGGGCCTCTCAGAGAAAACAATTGACTCTAGAAATAAAATAACCATCAAAGCATATGATGAGGAAGAAAGATCCTCCTGAGGTATTATTTGTCTACCCATCAGAGTTGGACCAATTGAAAGAGATGTTATATGTCAAGTTCTGGATCTACCACTAGCCTACAAAATTCTACTAGGGAGACCATGGATCCATGAGATGAAAGCTATACCATCCACCTATCATCAATGCATCAAATTCCCACATAATGGAATAGAGGTGACAATTCCTGCAGATGCCAACTATGCTTGCAACAATTTTAAAGCAGGTAGCATGATCCCACACAACAAGGAGGCTATGGATGCAGTTACTCCTGAAACTACCAAAGACATGGTCATGAAGGACTTTAGCAAGACATTGAAACTTCAAGAAATAGGTATGGGAGAATACAAGTTGGACCTGACTCCCTCCCTGACAGAGCTTCCAGTATCACCAAGATCCTACGGAAAACCATCATCAACATTCACACCTCTCACAGTATAGGAACCAGAAGTGCACAAGGCTATTGGTATGGTAAAGGCATCCATGTCTTCTTCAGATAACACAGAAGAGCAGGCAATCTTAAATTGGCTTTACAAATTAGAACTAGTGGACTCTGAGGTCAAAAATGTAAAGATATCCCCAGAACAGTATGGAAAGGGATATGATTTCCTCAAACAAATGGGATACAAAGGAAAAGGACCTCTGAATGACACAGGATGAGGGATCATCAAACCTATACCCATGGAGTTCCGCCTCAACAGAGATAAAACAGGATTGGGCTTCAATACTCAAACTAACAAACTTACTTCCAAGAAGAGTCCACCTTCTGAAGCAGAGAGTGATACAATAGATGAAATAATATTAGACCCATGGATTTATGAGAGATTTATACATATTGGTACAGAGAATCCTGAATATCAAGGAGAACGCTATGTACCTAGTTTTGAGGTACCACAGGATCTTCATGCTCCTTTGCTAGAGCAACCGCCCATTCAAGAGGTAGGAGACACCGTAGCTACTATCACTCAAGAGGAACCCTAGCTAGAGAATTTACATCCTAACTGGGGGCAATTGGTCACCATTACACATGTCCTAGATCTACCCCACTTTGATCTACAAGCAGCTAACCGAGTCCACCAAATAAACATTTCCGAATATTTGAATAGATCTGATGATGATGTCACAGACTCTCAAGACTATGAGTATGATCGGTTATCTATTGCATCTGAAGAAATTAGGATAGACACAATTCACATGTTTGTAGCTCCCATAGCTCCTAGTAGGCGATCTGACATCCCTTTCAATAACACTAATCCTACTGAAGCAGAAGAAGAGTTCCTTCCTCCAATCATTGACAGAGACACTGGTGAATACATAACTCTATGAGAATTTCATAGGCTACAAGAAAGAAGCCTCCTTTTACAAAGAGATGATGATGATGAGTTATCTACTGATGAGTTGCTAGAGTTTGATCCATATATAACTGACAATGACCCTTTTAACAACAATCTCGCTCTTATTGACCTAAACATCGAATATATTAACTTAACAAACCATGTCATGTCAGTTAACAGTTTTTATGCTAACACGATGCTGTCCTTCTCAGAATCTGACTCCCTAAAATTGGTACTTCTAGACCTCATTGATTGGACTGAAATAGATCCTACACCTATGCTCAAATTTCCCAATGAACACTCCCTGGCTTGTTACCTTAATGCTTGTGAACCTCACCCTTCTTCCACCAATGCAAGGAGCGAGAACATGTCACAGGAAGATATCAAGTTTCTTAGTCACAAATCAAAAAAGAAAAACAAAAAGTGGACTGATGGTGAAAAACACTCTGTGGTAGTAACAAATCCCAAAATAGTAAAGAAAAATGATGTATCTGATGGTGAAAACCTCTAAGAGGCGCCAAAGGATGGGACTCTTGATATCCTCCCTGAACACTTTCAAGAAATATCTTCGGTGTTAATTGAACCAACACAGCCAGTGAACTTGGGCACTGTTGAAGATCCTCAGATAGTTCATCTAGCACAATCCCTATTAGAAGATGAAAAGGTATAATTCACAGAATTCCTGAAGGAGAAAAAGATCAACTTTGCCTGGTCCTACACTGATATGCCAGGACTAGATCCCAATATCATTATGGATCACTTATCTATAGCTCTCGGGATCAAGCCCGTGAAATAGAAACTGAGAAAAATGCATCCTCATGTTGCATTACTAGTAAAAGTAGAATTAGAAAAGTTGTTAAAAGCTGGATTCATTCAGGTCATTGCCTATGCAGCTTGGATCTCCAATGTGGTCCCAGTTTCTAAAACTAATAAATCTATTAGGATCTGCACTGACTTCAGGGAACTCAACAAAGCATGTCCGAAGGATGATTTCCCTCTACCAAATATTGATATGATTATAGACCTCATAGCTGGATACCAGATGTATTCCTTAATGGATGGATTCTCAGGTTATAATCAAATCAAGATCGCCCCTGAGGACTAAGAGAAAACTGCATTCACATGTGCATGGGGCACATTTTGCTGGAACGTCATGCCATTTGGGCTAAAGAATGCCGGAGCGACATATCAAAGAGATATGACAACCATATTCCATGACATGATGCACAAAAACATGGAAGACTATGTTGATGATACACTGGCTAAATCCAAAGAAAGAGGCACTCATATTGTAGATTTAGGAAAAATATTGGATCGAATGGAACAATTCCAACTCAAGCTCAATCCAAAGAAATGTGCCTTTGGGGTTCAATCAAGGAAGCTTCTAGGATTCATAGTATTAGCTAAGGGAATTGAGGTAGATCCGGAAAAAGTAAAAGCTATTCTAAAGATGACTCCTCCATGTAATATCAGCCAAATGAGGACACTGCAAGGGAGACTCCAGTCTATCAGGAGATTTATGTCCCAACTTGCAGATAAGGAATAACCCTTTACTAAGATACTACATAAAGGGGTTACATTCAATTGGGATGAACACTGTGAAACCAACTTCAGAGAATTAAAGGCCTACCTGGCTTCACCACCTATTCTTATGGAACCTATTCATGGGAAACCTTTGCTCCTATATATTTTAGCTACAACTACATCACTAGGAGTGTTACTGGCACAAGAGGATGAAACAAAGAAAGAGCGAGCTATCTACTACATTAGTAGAACTCTATTCGCTTATGAGCTTAATTATAGCCTTATTGAGAAAGCATGCTTAGCAGTTGTCTTCACATCACATAAATTAAGACACTACATGCTCTCACACACAGTCAAGTTTATAGCTAAGATCGATCCTCTGAAGTATCTTTTAAGCAGAACAACATTAATAGGCCGTTTGGCAAAATGGGTCCTCATTCTAAGTGAATTTGACATCGAGTATGTTGAACAGAGGGCTATCAAAGGATAGTTACTTGCAGATCAACTAGCTGATTCACCACTCCAAGATGATACACCACTGCTAATTGAGTTCCCTGATGAAATAATCATGCATCTCACTAAACATTCATGGAAGATGTACTTTGATGGGTCATTTACTCAACAAGGATCTAGAGCTGGGGTCCTCTTCATTACTCCACAAGGATATAAGATTCCCAAATCTTACAAATTAATGTTTCCATGTACCAACAATATCTCAAAATATGAAGCGTTGGTCAATGGTCTCAACCTCGCCATGGAATGGAAGATCATTGAGCTACACATATACGGTGACTCCCAACTAGTTATCGATCAAATCAATGGGGAATATCAAACAAGAGATAAAAAAATGAGACCCTACAAACAACTAGTTGATGATTTGAAGAAATACTTTGTCTTTATCACCTTTCAGCAAATACCAAGATCAGAGAATAAAGCTGCAGATGCTATGGCTACCTTGGCACCCATGCTACAGTTAGAAGAACATCGATTCCGCTATGACTTCTTGGTGGAAGAAATATCCTATCCGGCCTTCACCAATCCAAAATACCAGGTAATTTGTGCCTTAAATACTCTTAATCAATCCCGATATGCCAGTATTATTTCCTATCTTTCAGACCAAACCATTCCCCCCAATCTATCTAGAAATGAGAAATGATCCCTGATTAGGACAACATCGCATTACATCCTTATAACTAACAACCTCTATCGACGTAGTCTTGACGGTACACTTCTTCGATGTTTAGAACTAGAAGAGTCTAATCTAGCTTTAAAAGACGTTCACGAAGGTATATGTGGATCACACTCGAATGGCTTTTCGTTAGCTAAAAAGCTGCTCAGAGTAGGCTATTATTGGCCTACAATGGAGAAAGATGCTATTCAATTTTCCAAAGCATGTCTTAAATGCCAGACACATGGAAACCTCATCCATGCTCCTACCAGAGAACTCATACCTTTTATAACACATTGGCCATTCCAGCAATGGGCCTTTGACTTAGTTGGACAGATATATCCCAACTCTTCAAATGGACACAAGTTCATCATTACAGCCATTGAGTATTTCAAAAAGTGGGTCAAAGCCGTGCCGCTAATCAAAGCCACTGGCAAACAAGTGGCTATGTTCATTTTAAACTACATTATTTGCATATATGGGATACCCTCTTCAATTGTGACAGATAATGGGGGCCAATTTAAAAACCAAGACATTGATGACCTCTGTGAACAGTTCCATATTACTCAACATTTCTCTTCATTCTATTATCCTCAAGGTAATGGATAGGCTGAGGCATCAAACAAAAATATTCTCAAGATTCTACATAGAACTTTGAGCAAGTCTGGCAGAGACTGGCATTTACAACTGAATCCGGCACTATGGGCCTATAGAACAAGTATTAGAACACCAAATGGAGCCACACCATTTGCTTTAGTCTATGGAACTAAGGAAGTACTACCTATTGAGGTTGAAATCCCATCTTTGTGGATCTCTCTACAAGGACTAGTTACTGATGAACAGTACCGCATTGATTGGATAAATTCTTTAGACCTATTAGATGAGCGCAGACAACAAGTGTTCGATCACCTCAAAGTGTACCAAGCAAGAATGTCCAAAGGTTACAACAAGAAGGTTAAACCACATAAGTTTGAAGTGGGGGACCTTGTCCTAAAAGAGAATCCTAAGAACCAGCCTAACAGAGAGCAGAAAGGAAAGTTTGAACCTAACTGGCTGGGACCTTATGTTATCACGGCTACTTTTGGGACTGGAGCTTATCAATTAGCTACACCTGAGGGAGACGTTCTTCCAGATCCTATCAACACTTTACATTTGAAGCGATTCTACGCTTAATGTTTGGCTAGCAGAGCCTATATAGCAAAAAGTTCTTGCAAAATACCAAAAACATTCAAAAAATTGATCCTCAAGAAATCTAAAAATAGTGGAAAAAGTTCTACAAAATAGGAATCATTGGTGAAAACCTGGTAAACAGGCGCCTTGATACTACAAAAACATTCAAAAAAGCAAAAATAGAAAAAAAATTGAAAAAGAGAAAAGTGCCTTGATGAGCACCTGGTAAAATAGGCATCTTGGTAGCAAAAAGAAAGAAAAAGATCTTGCCAAGTGGTGAAAACCTGGTGATCAGGCGTCACTTGTGTTCTGCACTCCATCTATCAATGCACTACTGATACTAGGCCTTCATAATTTTGCCTATGCTCATACATTGACTTCATTTTCCTACACAACTATCTTATCCTTTCTTGGGATTTGTCTATCTTTACGTCTTAGGAATAGGTCATTCTGCACTGGGGGCATCTTTGTTAGCATAGTCAGTTGTGGTTGCTAGGTTTCTCTAGGATGGTTTGGCTCACGGACACGATGTTTCTCAATACATGCAAAACAATGTCACTCACTGAAAACAAAGGTGTCTTTTGATGACATAGGACATGACATTTACCTTCATGAATGAATTATCCTACCAATGCATAGACATGGAACACCATATTGCTTGTATTACAATTTTTTGATTGATGGATCTTCACTATGTTTTCCAGATGAATGAACAAGTACTACATAAACACACAGTTTGTTATTAGTTTGATTATGATTCTTTTTATGTCCTGATGATGTTTTCAACTAGGGGCATCTAAGTAATTATAAATTTTTGGATTGATTCACAATTACTGATTTATTATGTCTTCTTAGTTACTCAATGATGTCTATGCAAAGACGAAGAGTCGCAATGATAGGGGGCATAATGTTTTCTTAAATTTTTGCGTATGGTGATTGTTTCAAAAGAACCTATAAATTTCACCTAACTTGGATGTTTATGGTAAGAGTTGCCACTATGGGTGGATAACCGCATATATCGTGATCTTGGTTATGTATAAACTACGGTGAGTTTGATGCAATTTCCTTGTCTATTTTCTGATCCAGATTCTCACTAAGGTATACAAATCATAATGTACCCAAGGATATGAATTTTCAAGGTCATTGTGGGTTCAATATCTTGCCTTAATCAGAAACTGGTATATTAAAAGGAAGGCGACTATTTTGTTATCCTGGCTTCTATGCCTTGATACCTAAGTCTATTTCTGATATTTCAATAAAACATAGTATTCATATTATCATAATATCAGTGGGTATTAGTGATGATTATACTATTCGATGGTATCCATTCCAAAAGCGCCCAATGATGATAAAAATGTTGCAATATTTGCTGAAATCAGTGATAAGTCCTAAGAGTCTTCATATAGCTGCATTTAGAGATTGCCTGATGCATTTTGTCAACAGTAACAAACATAAGGAAATTTGAGCTCAACACATGGTTTCTATCTTCTTCTACCAATATCAAGTTAATTACATCATTTATATTACTGATATCGTCCATAGCATACATTTTGCATACATTTTGGAAAAGTGAAACTGAAAAATACAAAAATAAAACATCCATGTATTGCATTTTTACTTCTACATCCTAAAGTGCATCCATACATATATTTTTATATCACTGGAAAATCAAAGAAAACATACACTTGCATTTTCATATAGATATCATTTGTTCACATTAGTAATCTATTCATCACATCCACATTCAAAAATGATGTTGTCACCTATAAACTAACTCATCACAACATCAAGATATCATCACATGTGCAAAAGATACAATTACCACATCTATGAAAAGCAAAATGGATACATCTACCACATGAAACATGTCAGAATCCAGAAACTACAAACATGGTACAAATCAACGCATAAAGAGTATTAGTGAGCATAAAGAGAATCACAACATAAAGTGTATCAGATCATATAAAGAGTGTCAGTATACATAAAGAGAATCAGTATGCCAAAAATCATGAATCATATATATATATATATATGAATCAATGTCATGTACAAAAAGGGGATCTCAGCAGGATCTAGATATACATGTATAAATCTCAAAAATGAAATGGTGCAAAGTATCAACTCTGGCCTGCCCCCTCTCCTTGGTCAGGAGGAGGAGGAGGTGGCATGAATGGAGCTGCTGGAGGTGGCATGGCTCCCTTTGACTGCTAGGCTATGTGTGAAAATGTGGGTGCCCTCTGACCCTCAGGAACTGCCGCGTGATACAAGGCGTAATAATAAGTCACCCTCTGTCCCTAATGGACTGCGGTATGGGCTTGTGTGTCTCTCTCAGCTCTCAGCCGCTTGAGCTGTCTATCCCTGTCTGCCAAAAGTGCCTCTGCAGTAGTAACTCTAGCCTCCAAGGCTGTGATCTGAGCTCTGAGCTCCTCTCTCTCCTGCTTGCACCTCGATAGAGCATCCCCATCTATGCTAGGATCCTGCTCTTGTACTCTCTGTCTTTGCTGTCTCTGCTGCTTAGGAGTAAGTAATGGGCCAGGATCTCTTTGTGGGGCCACAAACCTATATCTCGGCCATCTCTAACCACTGCCACTCAGACCACCAGTATCCACTGCCTCTCCACCTCCCCCCCGATCATCACCATCATGTCTATCATCTGGGGGAGGCTGCCTGCCGCCTCTACCACCATCTCTAGCGCCATCACGACCCCCATGTCTTCTTAGAGCTCTGTCTCTGCTGCCTCTCCTCCTGACAGGTTGGTCCTCAGGATCATAATCTAGCGGCTCCTCTATATGAGGAATCATCTCCTTCGGCACTGTAAATCATGGAAATGGATGCTGAAGCATCTCTGCAGCATACCCATCAGAAACACCTGCATCCTCAACATTTGGGCGAAGGTCCTAGTCTATCGCTACCATGTCATGGATGTCCTGTGCAGCAGTATCATACATCATCTGGGCTCCCCAGTCAGCTACCTCATCTCTGATCCACGCGTATACTGCCACATCCTCAGTACGACCCTATCATCGACCATACTGTCTCAACACCCTGGTGATCAGAAAGTGCTCTATGATGTACCTAGTCTGACCTATCAGATATCTTCTCTAACACAAGAAGGGAACCTGTCAAGCATCAGATATCCATACCTCATAGTCTAGGTATGGTCACCACATGACCTCTATTATGTCATCAAAAAGGCGGCGCTAGTACTCAACCTTGCCCAGGTGGGGTTGCTGTAAAATACCTGCATACATATATACATAGGGCTGCTCTGGTGCCCTCTGCTTGTTACCAATCAGCTGTGTCACAGGGATGTGCCCCCAGGCCCATACCTGAATAATCAATATACCCACAGTCATGTTGCGGGTATGGTGGTAAACAATCTCATGTAGCTCTCAGTATATGTGAGCTAAAATGCAGCTCCCCCAGGAAAATCGTCAGTGGTGGATGATCATCTGCTCTACCATACCGACCCAGCCCACCAAGAAACTATGTTGTCCTCTATCTGGAATAAGGATGCCACCTACCAATCCAGCTAAGTACACAGCTAGTTGATCATAGTGATTGACCATGTAGTCTCATGACAGGTATCTGCAATCTATGTTGTCGACCTGAAATAACCTCTGAGCAGTCCCGATCGCAACACCAGCTCTCGACTCGAAGAACACCTCATGTCCCACCATGGGCACACACAAGATCCTCCAAATGTCCTCTGGTGTCACCGTAATCTCACCAGTCAGTAGGTGGAAGGTGTTGTGCTCTAAATGCCATCTCTCAGCCAGAGCAGTCAACAACCCTCAGTTTACCCCGATCTCAGGTAAACCTATCAATGACCACAATCCACATCAAATCATGATATTCTTCTCATCATCTGATAATCAGCCAGACAATGCCAGAACTCATGCAGGATAGGTGCCTCGAAAGGCGACTACCTCAAACTGGGCCTAATTTGGAAAAAACACACAAGCATCAGCATGCTATCTACAACAAAGGGCATATTCCTATTCTACTCAGTCATTTTTAGTTCACAGGATGCAAAAAAATCAAAGAAATTTGAAAACATAAGTCTTTTTACAGGATGTGATCCTGGAAATACAGGATGCGATTGCGCATACAGGAGGCGATCCTAGAAAAATAGGATGCGATCCTAAATGTGGGGTATGATCCCCGAAATCTAGGATGCAATTCACTGATGGAATCTCACTCAAAACATAACTAAACCTAAAGGAATGGATGTGATTTGGGAGAACCCGGATGTGACACAGAATCTGGCAAAAACTGGATATGATCCAGGAAATACCAGATGCGATGCGCGTTTCGTAGGATGCGATGCGCGTTTCGTAGGATGCGATCCAGAATCCCAGATGCGATCCTACCTTTGCCTAGCTATAAAACTCATCAAAATACATAAAATTCAAAAACTCAAAATTCACAGGGTAGTTCATTGAGCACTTACCAGCGGTGGGTAATCGGCTGGGCGCTGGTGTCATCGGCTCATCTTGAATCGGTGTTTCCTCACAGGGACCACCATTTTCTCTATAGAGCTCTCTAAATTGCTATAGCTGAATGTCAAAATGATTATTGAAATGGTCAATTTGGAGGCTTATATGGGTCTTTTGGGACATTTAGGGTTTCCAAAACTTCTCCCAGCTAACTACAAAATCATTTGCATTCTCTTTTTCCTCAATCGAGAACCAAATCAAAGGTGCCTACGATGTTTTCAACAACACAGTGTCCTTTTGCGATAGTTTCAAAAAAATTACAAATTTGCTTCATTTCTTCACCACATTGGTAAATATTGCACATTTTATCATACATCTTGATCTAAACATCATTATCACTCATATTTTCACGTAATTTAACTTGATAAGTGTGTGTTTTTTTTTAAAACACACCTTCTTCTACTCCTCTCTTTCTGGCCTTATCGCTTCCTACAAGTGTTCTATTCTCTATAACTGAGGGATTTTATTCTTTTCCTTCGATTTCGTTCCCGAGGGGGCATGATCACACTATCATCAAATAAATTTGTGCTCAAAACTGCATTAACAATGACTTCGTTATCAAACAAACAAGGGGCATAATAGTTTCCTTGACTAAGTCAGATCTGTTGGATAGAAAGATTTGGTTCTCATGAGATGGATATCTTATGTTTCCTCATTTTAAAAGAATTAAAAAGAAAAAAAACAAGAAACAAAAAATAAAAAACAAAAAAAAGGGGCTCTTGGCAGCTTCATATTGACTTTTGGACAACAACCAAGTTCAGAATCAGTATTATCAATTTTCAGACGACAACCAAGTTCAGAATTGGTATTTTTAAAATCTTTTGTTGATCTTTGGATGACAACCAAGTTCAAAATCAATTCTATCAGTTTTGTTTAAACAAGTGTGAGACTGATCTCATCAACATTTCGTTCGACAACCAAGAATGGGATTCTCAATCTTTTTGAAGTCAAAATCAAAAACTTTCTTTGAATCAATGCGCTGCTCGCACATTAATTCAAAGAGGGGAAAATGTAACCACCTGAATTTGGTCTATTGCAACTATGGACCCTATTTACCCTAAGTGTGATCAACCCTCGATTATGTCCAAACGAACCTATTACTGCTTGGCATAATTCTTTAAATTAATTTAATGTCCTAGGTGATTTTTATCACTGATTTATATTAACTATTATAGCCATGATATTCAAATCAATTTCGACCAATCAAATCAAACCAAAATCAAATATGGCTATGGTATTTAATTATAAAGGAATTAAATGAATCCCTAAATCAAATATTCACTTGCAAAATAACCCATTCACCCTAGCCTATTTAATCTAATTAAAATGGCTATAGTCCCCTAATTATTAAAAAGCAATTTCATTGTTTAAATAATTAATTCCTATGTTTCTCAATGAATTAAATAAGTTTATTTCTTTTATTAATATTCCCCTAAACCCCAACCTAACCTATCTCAACCACTTCTACCATGGGTTCTAACCCTTCTCAACCCATTCACCCATGCTAATCTAATCCTAATCCTAAATTCTACTCTAACCCACCTCCTAATGTTGTCACATTCCATTAAAGAATACTTAACAACTCAACCCACTTGAGAAAGTCCACTTTGTCAAGCTGGACTTTCTTAAAGTCCATTTTCTCAAGCCTTTCTCCCATGCTTCATTAAGGCCCTCATTAATACAAAGACCTTAAGCCTATGTCTCTCCCATGCCTTACTAATGCCTTGGGCATTAATGGCTCTTACATATTCATTTATGGGTCTTCTAATTCATAAATGAACCTTGTCCCCCCCCTCTCTCTCTCCCATTCTTCTATAAATAGAAGCCTGTTTTGAGAGCAAATAAGCATTCACCTTAGATCAAAATTACATTGTTATGCTGTTAGATTCATCCTAGATTTACATTTCATCTATTATCTCATGCTAGTTCATTGTTTTAGTTTCATCTTTTAAAGCTAGATTACATGCTTTTCCATATTTTTAGCTTAAATTTGGATTAAATCCTTCATGCTAGAGTAGTATTGGTCACTGATTTATAGCATATTCTGAGGGCTAGTATGTTATAGATTACACTCTTTCTAGTTAGAAGGCAATAGGCCGATATTAGTGGTTTTGAACGTTTTATCTAACCATTTGGACTAATGCAATGACCTATTGAGTGTTTGTGTTGTTTTCATCAGGTACCCAAAGACACACGCACAGTAACCACCAATAGGAAAAAATTGCAATTTTGAAGAGTCCCATTAATATTATCCTTTAGATATTATTAATAAACATTCTACCACTACATTCATTTTCAGAAGTTATTATCTGTACTCTAAGAGTTCATCACACTCAAGAATTTCTAAATTATAATTGATCAATTACATTGTGCATTCAAACTGAATGTATGGTATAAGTGTTGTTTCATCTTTCTTTTCATATCAATAGTAGTACATTTCAGAATAGAATGCATAATTTAAAGTATGGAGTAAGGGTCCCATGCATTGCCTTGTGGTTAGTTTCTGCATCTGCATTTAGGTCTCCATGGTTCCTGGTTTGTTTCTGCATCTGCATTTAGGTCCCTTAGGGTTTACCTACATCAGCAGAAGAAAGTGGGGTGTTAGATCCACCTGGATCTAAGAAATACATGCAACACAAACAACATACAATCAGTTTTCCTAAAAACTGCATATCAATCTGATGAAAACAATGTAATGAGAAAACATTCATTCACAGTATCTAAAAAATAGTATTAAAGGGACTTGTTCCAAACATGAAACCTTTTACTATTTATGACCACTTGGATATATATTATTCTTTTCTATCAAATCAGATATCTGAGAAAACTTAGCATATCATCCAAGAAACTGGTTTTCAGAATTTGGTTAACCTACTAGTTCAACAAATGATACAAACCAACCAACACTCATGAGTGAATGTCATCTTGGCATACATTCACTCACAAATGTTAATTGATGCATATGATTTGATGACCTAATAAATTAAACTGTGTTTTTTGTGCAAGTGGGCAAATATGTATGACTGAATGTAGTAAGCAGGGGAGAATAATGCAGTGGATGTCACGAGCTCATGCTCGAACTTCACATAAGCCATTACATGTAGAAGGGGATTGTTTACATCTCAGAAGGTTACTGCTCACATGCATAAGAAGGATAAGATGCAGACACATGAAGGAATTCAAAAGCTGCTACAGGAGGCACATGAACAAAGAAATGTGGAGAAATGCAGAATCGAGAATCTAAAGTCCACTACGTTCATGAAAAGAAGAGAGTTTGAGAAATGCTGTTATAGTAAGTACATCTTTATGCTTTCAGACAACAGTTAAAGGTTCACTTTTTGAATATCAAGATAAAAACACAGGCCTGATGTTCAAGCATATTTTCTATGACATAATGATGCTGTTATGTTCATGTTTAAGAGCTGAATTTTCAAAAGAATATGTATAACAAAGAAATATGGAAGCTGCAAATAAGGACAAGAATTAACAATCTCAATATCTACATAAGTTTGCATTCATGATGGTGGAACATGCACAGCAGACAGACGTCAAGAATGGAATGTCAGTGATTATCTATCAACCTTATGGATGCTGATTTCAAAGAGATACAATTCATGTCTTCATGTTAATTTTCAAGAGATATCTAAATGCAGAGTGTTTAAATGAATACATCTTATACTGCTATACTAAAAGATAATATACAATCAATGTGACAGTATAGGGTATGCAATGATGTTAAAACATATATGCCAATTAGGGTTTCTCATTTTGAGAATGAACCATGGGAGTCACGAGCCCGTGCTCGAACCCCATGGGTAAAATCTTGTATGCATTTAAAAGAAACAGTGTGTTTTTACACTAACTACATTTAACATTTTCAAAAATTTAAACATACTCAGGTTTCATATGTTTTTCTCATACTGCTATCAGTTAAACAAGAAATAGTTATGTTTTACAAGCATATTGGAGGAGAAATATCTCATGTTTTTTTTACAGATAAAACAGAGCACAGCTGATACAAAAGAGTGTTCGGTCTGAATAGGGAAGCATGTTTTTTGCTTATTAAAAGTTGTGACAGCAAGGAGAATGTTTTCTAAAACATTTAAACAGTACAAAAACCCATGTTTTACTTCAAATTCAGACAAGCATCAAAACTGACAACTTCAAGTGCAAGTTCAAAAACCTTGTGGGTATTTCAAAATATTGCGAATAACATCATGTGGGTATGAAAATGAAATTCAACATTAAGCAGTACTGCAATAATGGGCTCGATAGTAAACAAAGACTAGTTCAAAATTTATATGAATGTTTAAGTTACAGTCGACATCAAGCAAAGTGTTCCAACATTTATTAAACACTAAGTAATGATTACATTGAGAGAGTTGACACAGCAAAAGAAACCTCATGGTTATCAAGCTTCACATCATCTCTATTCTATAGCAAAAAAAGTAATAATGATCACTTATCTATATGTGCAAAGTTGCTGGTGTATCCTCTTTATACTTTCAGTCATGGTTGTATCAATTCTCAGAAAAAAAGTCAAGTTTATGACTGAAAGATGTCATAGAGTTTAAACCAAATACATCCACTGCACCTTTCAGTCATAAGCTACATTTTTTATGCCGAAGAGAACCCACATGGTGGTTGAGAAAAAATAGTCATAGCTTGGTCTGTTGCTCGCGTGTGTGAAGGAGGAAGCTAAAAGACAACCCGCGACATTCAAAGGACAAAACAACAGAGGCCGCGGTGTTTTTCCCCAGTTCCATGTCACACTACAGAATGGGGATGAGTCTCAAGCTATTGCTGAGATGACTAAGCAGTGAAGGCTGAAGTTCATGGTAGCTCAATGCCTCAACCATAGTTCGAGGTCACTCCCAGACTAGTAGTGGTGTTTCTCTATGTCACACTATGAGCTGGGAATGAGTCTGAAGCTCTGGCTAAGACATCCCCAGTTCAAAACCAAATTTTATGGGCTTGACATCTCAACCACAGCTTGAGACCATTCCAAGACTATAGTGGTAATACATTCCAAGACTGCAGTGGTGGCCACAAACAATGAAGTACTTCCAAAGTCTCCTTTATGCACTACAGTTCAAAACCTATGATAGTGGTAAAACATTAGCTCAAGAAACCCAAGTTACAAACAACTATGCAATGCCATTTGTATTGGCTTAAAGACACTATATCACCAAATGTCCTAACATTCAAGAAAATGGAAGATGACTTATAGTTGAAGCCCAATTTCAAAGCAAAAGAAGACAAAAAGCCATGGCCTTTATTGAAGGAAAATCAACAGAAAGATGTCATGTGTTACAGTGAGCATAAAATGACATCTTTTTCCCTCCTAAAGCTCATGAAACTGGAGTTTCTCCACATAACAGAGGTAGATACATTGTAGAGATTCATGGTTTCCAGTTTCAACATGGCGGTGCCACAAAGAAAAAACCCTAACTCAAAAATGAAATCAATGAAAATGCATTGTGTTTTACTCACATTTGAAATCCACTGTTAGATGGAGTAAATGCAGTTGCAGTTCCCATTGCATCGACATTACCTCCATATTGCCATGATGGTACCTTTAGTGCCACGAAGTCTCAAAATTGTCCCTTCAAACTGAGATGGTCAAGTCGATTACAAACCATGGTGATCAAACAAACTACAGTTGCATCAACTATAGTGGTGTGGTGTCGACAGAGTTGGGATTAATTATGATGTTGAGTTGATAAGAGTTTTCATCCCCTTTAAAGTTAGGTTTTTGGGTTTTCAAATAAGGTGGTAATGCATTTAGGGTTGCAATGTCATGTATTCAAATAGGTAAAAGTTGATAAAGTATGTAATAAGATATATTCTTATCTATCAAGTTAGGGGTGTAAAGCTTAGGGTTTGGATTTAGGGTGCTAATTTGGCCCTATAGTTTGGGAGATCTATCATGGAGGGTTTTGGGGGGAACTAGTTTTTGAAATAAGACATGTTTGCTATTTAGTGGGGGATTTACTTCATGTTTAATGGGGTCAAATTGGTGGAGGGAGGAGCTTTAGTGAATTTTCTATTCCTATAGCTATTTGTTTATGTTTTTTGTATTCCATTGTAAGTTCATGCTTGTAATTTTGATTTTGTGCAAGAGGATTCCACTATTCCTTGCCATTATTCTGAAATTCATACATGTAACTTGTATGCAGATTTTGAGAAGAATATAGTTGCCCCACTTTTTCCATACATCTTGTTGTGATCATTTGTTCAAATTCCTTTTCAATTTTCTGCATCCAAGAGTAATACATCTGTAATATGGATTAGTGAATTGCATTAATTCCTGTTCTATATTACAAAATATAAGTCTTTTGTAGAATATGCATGTTGTTAATGGTAAGATTATTGCTTGTGGTTAAACCCTAGTTGTGGCCTTCCCATTAGCCTATGTATTGGATAGTGAATGAAATTGTAGAGATCCCTAGGGTATGTTAAGTGAGTGTTAGTTAGAAGCTTTTAAAAGATCTGAATCTTCTTGGTGTATCACCTTTTCTAGTTTTATTCATGCAAGTTCAATTTTAAAATCTTTCTCCCTTTTCTCAATTCAATTTTCAATCAGGAGGTGATATTCCATACCAAATAGGAACCAGCCTAGAATCCGGAGACTCTTCCTCATCCAAAGTTCACCCACAACTAGAGGAAGTTTCCATTTTCAGATAGAATTTCCATGAAGCCTTAATTCCTGATTTAGGGTGACAATTCTAAGCCTGAATAGTTTTTGGCACGCCTGGTGGGACCACAAACTCCTTCTCAGTTCTGATTTAAGTTATGTGATTGTTTTAAGCTCTCAGTGTGGATTTTAATGAGCAGAACTCCAACAAGATCAAACAAGCAAGGATTTGTGTACCAAGAGTTACAGCCAAGCAGAAGGGAGGGAAGATCATCCAGAGGTGGAAGAGCATCACAAAATCCAAGAGGTGCTCTATTGAATTCAAATTTATCTTCATTTGATAACCCCATTTTTGAAGATCAATCTATAAATTTAGAGGAACTTGAGGTTATTATTGAAGAAATAAATCTTCTTGAGGAATTAAGTGTCCCTACTCATTATGGATCAGAATTGCCAAGTGTTGAGAATTTTTTTATAGATAACTCTGTCTTTGGGGCTTCTACAAGTGTTATTGCAGCAAATCCCCAGAATTTGAAGACTTACCAAAGGAAAGAAGCTCAACATACTCAAGCTTCTATTGTGACCGCTATTCAGAAACAAGTACCACCAACTGCAAGAATGGCAAGAAATCTGCCATTTGTCCCTTTTGATCAAGGTAGTCCTCTCCAGATTGTAAATCACAACAATATACCCTTAGCTTCCTGGAAAGGTTTGCCATCATTCACCAGAGAAGGCTAAGTGACAGCTATTGAACACATTAGAGATATTGCATCTCTATGCAATGTCCACCATGTCACGGAAGAAGATGTGGCTATGAAGTTGCTAGCCGCATCACTTAAAGGTAAAGCTCTTGACTTGTTCATAAATCTTCCAATAAATTCTATTGCTACATGGGATGTTTTTTGGGAAAGTCTTTCCAAGTTTTTTGAGGATAAATTTGACAATCTGTCTTTGGTAGAACAACTAACTACCATTAAAAGGGCTCCACAAGAGGAACTAAGTGATTTTAATCTCAGGTTTCAGAAAACTTGGAATAGGATCCCTACCACGGTAAGACCCTCTATTGAGTATGCATTTTTGTACTTTCTTAAAAGCTTAAATAGTGATATTTCAGTAATGATCCAATCAATGGGAGGGAATTCTTTACCTCAAGCTTTTGAGATTGCAATAAGGGTAGAAAATAGTCTCATTCAGGCAGGAAAGATAGCTCCTAGGCCACCCATGCCTTATTTTCCTAACATCTAATCCAATATGCCACTAGTTGTCCCACCTCTAGCCCCGTTTCCATCTTACAAAAGTGAGGAAACTATGCCTGTTGTCCCTACTAGTGAATTTCAAAGCATAAAAAATAGTCAACAAAAAATTGAGAGCTCGCTACAGACCTTTGGGAATGAACTAGTTAACCTGAAAAGATAGCAAAGTCATCCAATACCCCATACTCAAGGTCAATTTTCTGGTTCTTTATCTTAGCAGCCTAATCAACCCAGTTATCAAAGTAGCAAGCAATAGTATCAGGGAAATAGTAATGCAAATAGGCAAAACTAGAATCAAAGGCCTTACAAGCCATACAATCCAGCACCTCTCAATGTTGTTAGGGATATTGTTCCTAGCCAAAATAATCTTGTTACAGATTATGAATGGTGTTATCCCTATAATGAACAACACAATCAGTCTAAGTGTACTAATGGAGTTCTCAATCAAGCCTTAATGGTTCAAAGTATCATAGATTCACAACCTACTATATCCACTGAAGAGGCTCAGCCACACTATGATACAACTTCTCCTAACACTGCATTCCTTAATTGGAAAGAGGAAGAGTTCTATGGAGTGAATGGTGATTCATCCATATCAGAAAATACCAGAGCCAAGAAGAGATCCCTAGAATCAGAGCAATCAACTGCTGGGATTGCTGCTACAAATCAATCATCATTCATTCCACCAGTTTCAATTCTAAAGGGAGCCTCTACTCATGCAAATAAAGAAGCACACTATCAGAAATAGCTAGATTATAGTATTACTAAGTCTCCTTAGAAGGTACAATTTGCTTTTCCTTATAATGTTGTTGATAATATGAAAAAGATGAGTGTTTCAATTTCCATGTGGGATTCATTAGCTATTCCAGGGCAAACCAAATTATTAAAAGAGGAGCTATCAAAAGGGATAGAAATGCCACATCAAGCTGTAAATCAACCTTCAAAAGTAGTCATGGCCAATTCAAAGCCTTCTAAAGTATGTGATGAAGAAATTAAAGAAGAAAATAAGATTGGTAAGATGCAGCAGTCAGAAGTACAAGTAAGTAAAAAGGCAGCAGATTTAAATCAAATGACAATACCAATTGAAAGAAAGCCAACAAATATGCAGAAGATGATAGAAAAGGAAGGTAAGAAATCTGCAAATATTAAGCCTCCCCCCTTCTATGTTTCTTTGATTATTGGGAATAAATTGGTACATAATTGCATGGTAGACAGTGGTGCAACCAACACTGTCATGCCAAAGAGCATAGCTGATGTGCTGGATTTAAAATATGAGCCTCTTGAGAAAGGAGTTGTCCAACTTGATGGTTCTCCAGTTAAAACAATAGGAGTTGTTAAAAATACAAGTTTAACCTTGCACTCATGTCCAAACTTCTCCATTTCTTAGGATATTTTTGTCATAGATCTACCACCTTACTTCACTCTGTGTTTATCAAGAGACTTCACAGCCAAAATAGATGGATATTTCTGATCAGATTGGTCTCACCTATATTTTAGAACTAGATATGGTGCTAAGGTGACCATAAAATTAGAATTATGGGCCAAAGACCACATAGAGCCTTATAATCCTAGCCCCATCAATGCAAGTTGTGTGATCATGGATCTGGATGAAATCAATGAGACTTCATCTC
>MU225402.1:2191927-2203664 GCA_018584345.1 Thuja plicata | reverse complement strand
GATTTTGTCCTAGATGAATGGGCAGCTAGAAGTGATCAAGATATTGATGTGTTTGATGCTGGTTTTGGTAATTATGTAATGTTAGAATCTGATTCAATTGTTCCTAATCTGGTTAAAGATCAATGTCCTGAATCTGAATTATCTAATCAGTTATGTGATCTATATTTTGATGGGTCAAAGAATAAAGATGGTATTGGTGTAGGAGCTATGTTGGTATCACCTCATGGTGATAAATTTTATGCTGCTTACAAGTTATCTTTTCCATGTTCTAATAATATAGAAGAATATGAGAGCTTGATCCAGGGCTTGGAGTGGGCTAGAAAAAGGGGAATCAAATGTTTAAAGGCATTAGGAGATAGTGAGCTGATAGTAAGGTAGGTGAGAGGAATTAATACTATTAAGAATGATCTCTTAAAGCTGTATAAATCAAGAGTGTCTGATAGTTTGGAAGATTTTGATGCTTTCAATCTTATTTCCATACCTAGAAGGGAGAATATGCATGCTGACAGATTGGATGGTATTGGCGCACATGCTACAATTATAAAAAATAAAGGACTGATTTCAAACTAGTCACATATTAAAATTGTTGCAAGGCCATCTATTCTAGATAACGATGCTAATTGGCAAGTATTTTACACTGATGAACATATCTTGAGTTTTATGATAGAAACTGAAGAATTTTTTTCTCCTAAAAGAGATAAGTATGAGCAACAAATGGAGAATCAAGTTATTCAGCTGAAGACTAATAAGCTTCCAAGGGGATTGGTCAGCCTGGAATCAACCTTCAACTTGGATGATCAATTCAGGAAGAGTAAAACCAGTCTACTAGTTAAAGAAGATCATTATGAGGAGGTGGAGATCTTTAGAGACAAATATCTGCAGGTTGGTAAAATAAACTCTCCCAAAGAAAAAGAATTGTTTATTGATCTTTTCAGAGAATATAGTGATGTATTTGCTTGGGATTATGCTGATTTGAAAGGGTTTGATCCTCAACTGGCTCAACATACCATAGAGTTAGAACCAAATGCAAAACCAACCAAGAAAAGGCAAAGGTCCATAAATCCCAAATTAGAACCTTTAATGCTGAAAGAACTAAGAAAGATTTTAGATGGAGGTATAGTATTCCCAATAAAGCATACATCATGGGTTTCCAATCTAGTTCCGGTAAGGAAGAAAAATGGAGAGATAAGACTTTGTGTAGATTTTAGAGACCTGAATAGGGAATCTTTGAAGGATAGACATCCTCTTCCTTCCATGGAATAGATCCTTCAATATGTTTCAGGTTCTGAAAGATTCTCACTCTTGGATGGATATTCTGGTTATAACCAGATTTTGGTTAAAGAATCTGATCAATTAAAAACACCATTTACCAATAAATGGGGTACAATGCTTACAAAAGGATGCCATTTGGTCTGTAAAATGCAGGAGCTACTTTTCAGAAAGCAATGGATATGGATTTCAAAAATTTAATGTATAAATTTGTTCTAGTATATCTGGATGATGTTACTATTTATAGAAAAATTGCAAACCAACACATAGATCATTTGAAACAAATTTTGTAGAGATGTAGAGAGTTTAGAATCTCTCTTAAACCCAAAGAAGTCTATTTTTGCAGTACATGAAGGCAAAATTTTGGGGTATCAAATGTCTAAAGGAGGTACAATAATAGATCCTGAAAGGATTCATGCAATCCTTGAATTATCAATTCTAAAGCATAAAAAAGGATTGCAAAGTTTTATTGGAAGGATAAATTTTGTTAGGCGCTTTATCCCTAATATTGGAAATTTATTGAAACCTTTGAATTCTATGTTAAAGAGAAAGTGCCTTTTAGCTAGACTACTGAGGGAAAGGAGAGTTTTGAGCAAATTAAGGATGCTTTATCTTCAGCCCCTACATTAGCTAACCTTGATTTCTCTAAGGATTTTGTTTTATATGCTTATGGTGGTATTGACATAGTTTCAACAATGTTGGTGCAAAAAAATGAGGAAGGACAGGAGCAGCCAGTAGCCTTTTTAGTAAAGGTATGAATAATTATGAGGAAAAATATAGCTTTGTATAAAAGCATGTACTAGCTGTTGTAAAAGCCTTAAAGAAGTTTGAACATATAGTTACTGGGAACAAAATACATTTGATGATTGCACACCCTAGCATTAAAGAATTTTTGTTAAATAAAGATGTCAGTGAAAAGAGGGCAGGGTGGATAACTAAAGTCATGGAATATGATGTACAAATCCATGTGACCAAGTTGCTTAGAGGTAAATTCTTATGTGCTCAGTTGGCAGAAGGAGAAAATCAAGTTAAGCCCACTGAAGAGGCCATCTCACCCCAAGGTGATCCAATAATTTTTAATGATTCAGCATCCTGGTTTTCAGATATGACCAGATTCCTACAAACTGGCCAATGTCTGATAAATCTTGATAGGGCCAAAAGAAGGTACTTCAGGCTTCAATCTATTCCTTATGTGCTAATTGATAAAATTCTGTATAGGAAAGATCTTGCTAGTATGCTTCTTAGATGTATAGATTATATTGATCAGAATAAGATTTTATTTGAATTTCATGATGGATCTTGTGGAGGGCATTTCAGCCCCAAAACTACAGTATGGAAAATTCTGAGAGCTGGCTATTATTGGCTAGATTTATTTAAAGATGCTCATTCATGGGCAAGAAGATGCCAAAATTGTGCTATGTTTGCAGGGAAACAAAGGTTGGCAGCATTGCCTCTGAAATCAATCATTGTTGATCAACCATTCAACAAGTGGAGAGTGGACTTTATTGGCCCAATAAAGCCTAATTCTAGTGTAGGTCATAAATGGATCTTGACTGCTATAGATTATTTTACTAGGTGGACTAAGGCCATTGCACTAAAGGAATCTTCTGGAAATGATGTTCTGAATTTCTATGATGATATTATTACAAGGTTTAGAGTTCCTCACTCCATAGTATTAGATAATGCCTTGGCTTTTGTTGGATCATCTATAACCGAATGGGCTGTCAAGAATGGTATCTATTTAAACACTTCTTCTAATTACTATCCACAGGGTAATGGTCTTGTAGAGTCTACAAATAAGGACCTAACCAGGATCATCAAGAAGACCTTGCAAGGAAACAAAAGAGATTGACATTCTAAATGGAAGAAGACCTTCTGGTTAGATAGAATTACACCTAAGTAGGTAATTGGGGATTCACCCTATGTTCTTGTTTATGGAAAAGAGGCCCGATTACCCATATCTATAGAATTTCCTGCATTATAGCTAGCTGATCAAATGCTATTTTTTGGAGAAGGTGATTCCCTTGCCTTGAGGTATGCTAGTTTATTACAGTTAGAGGAAGAGAGGAACAAGGCCTTTGAAACTATGGAATTAATTAAAACACAAACTAAGAATTCTTTTGACAAGAAGGCTACATTCAAGAACTACAAATAAGGTGATCTAGTACTCAGGTGGGATGTACTAAAAAGTAGGCCAGGGCAGCATGACAAATTTGACAACTTTTGGGTAGGCCCATTTGTTATTACAGCCTGTAGAGAAAACAATGCTTATTAGTTATCCACAACTGATGCAGAAGTTCTGCAAATTCCAATTAATGGAACACACCTCAAGATTTTCTTTAAGGATTAGGTTTTAGTCTAGGTTTCATTTTCAATAAGTGTTGTCCAAGCACATAGGTCTCTAGGTTGCTTAGGAATTTAAGTTGCATTGGTCTAGAGTAGCTGCATTTTCATTTCAATAAATGTTTGCATTCATGGTTTCTATTTTCCTAACTCTATTGCCCAGGGATAAAGGTCTAGGGTTGTGTCTAGCAGGTAGACATCCAGCAAAAGTCGCCAAAATTGTTACCCTAATTTTTAGCATTGCATCAAAGTAACCACAAATAAGGAAAAAATTGCATTTTTGAAGAGTCCCATTAATATTATCCTTCAGATATTATTAATAAACATTCTACCACTACATTCATTTTCAGAAGTTATTATCTGTACTCTAAGAGTTGATCACACTCAAGAATTTATAAATTATAATTGATCAATTACATTGTGCATTCAAACTAAATGTATGGTATAAGTGTTGTTTCATCTTTCTTTTCATATCAATAGTAGTACATTGCAGAATAGAATGCATAATTGAAAGTATGTAGTAAGGGACCCATGCATTGCCTTGTGGTTAGTTTCTACATCTGCATTTAGGTTTCCATGGTTCCTGGTTTGTTTCTGCATCTGCATTTAGGTCCCTTAGGGTTTACCTGCATCAGGAGAAGAAAGTGGGGTGTTAGATCCAACTGGATCTAAGCAATAGATGCAACACAAACAACATACAATCAGTTTTTCTAAAAACTGCATATCAATCTGATGAAAACAATATAATGAGAAAACATTAATTCACAGTATCTGAAAAATAGTATTAAAGGGACTTGTTCCAAACATGAAACCTTTTACTATCTATGATCACTTGGATATATATTATTCTTTTCTATCAAATCAGATATCTGAGAAAACTTAGCATATCATCCGAGAAATTGGTTTTCAGAATTTGGTTAACCTACTAGTTCAACAAATGATACAAACCAACCAACACTCATGAGTGAATGTCATCTTGGCATACATTCACTCACAAATGTTAATTGATGCATATGATTTGATGACCTAATAAATTAAATGATGTTTTGTGTGCAAGTGGACAGATATGTATGACTGAATGCAGTTTGCAGGGGAGAATAATGCAGTGGATGTCACGAGCCTGTGCTCAAACTTCACATAAGCCATTACATGCAGAAGGGGATTGTTTACATCTCAGAAGGTTACTGCTCACATGCATAAGAAGGATAAGATGTAGACACATGAAGGAATTCAAAATCTGCTACAGGAGGCACATGAACAAAGAAATGTGGAGAAATGCAGAATCGAGAATCTAAAGTCCACTACGTTCATGAAAAGAAGAGAGTTTTAGAAATGTTGTTACAGTAAGTACATCTTTATGCTTTCAAACAATAGTTAAAGGTTCACTTTTTGAATATCAAGATAAAAAACATAGGCCTGATGTTCAAGCATATTTTCTATGACATAATGACGCTGTTATGTTCATGTTTAAGAGCTGAATTTTCAAAAGAATATGCATAAGAAAGAAATATGGAAGCTGCAAATAAGGACATAAATCAACAATCTTAGTATCTGCATAAGTTTGCATTCATGAGGGTGGAACATGCACAGAAGACAGACATCAAGAATGGAATGTCAGTGATTATCTATCAACCTTATGGATGTTGATTTCAAAGAGATACAACTCATGTCTTCATGTTAATTTTCAAGAGATATCTAAATGCAGAGTGTTTAAACGAACACATCTTATATTGCTATACTAAAAGATAATATACATTCATGATGACAGTACATGGTATGCAATGATGTTAAAACATATATGCCAATTAGGGTTTCTCATTTTGAGAATGACCCATGGGAGTCATGAGCCCATGCTCGAACCCCATGGGTAAAATCTTGTATGCATTTAAAAGAAACAATGTGTTTTTACACTAACTACATTTAACATTTTCAAAAATTTAAACATACTCAGGTTTCATATGTTTTTCTCATACTGTTATCAGTTAAACAAGAAATAGTTATGTTTTACAAGCATACTGGAGGAGAAATATCTCATGTTTTTTTTGCAGATAAAACAGAGCACAACTGATACAAAAGAGTGTTCGGTTTGAATAGGGAAGCATGTTTTTTGTTTATTAAAAGTTGTGACACCAAGGAGAATGTTTTCTAAAACATTTAAATAGTACAAAAACCCGTGTTTTACTTCAAATTCAGACAAGTATCAAAATTGACAACTTCAAGTGCAAGTTCAAAAACCATGTGGGTATTTCAAAATATTGTGAATAACAGCATGTGGGTATGAAAATGAAGTTCAACATTAAGCAGTGCCACAGTAATGGGCTCGATAGTAAACAAAGACTAGTTTAGAAGTTATATGAATGTTTAAGCTATAGTCGACATCAAGAAAAGTTTTCCAACATTTATCAAACACTAAGTAATGATTACATTGAGAGAGTCGACACAACAAAAGAAACCTCATGTTTATCAAGCTTCACATCATCTCTATTCTACTACAAACAAAAGTAATAATGATCACTTATCTGTATGTGCAAAGTTGCTGGTGTATCCTCTTTATACTTTCAGTCATGGTTGTATCAACTCTCAGAAAAAATGTCAAGCTTATGACTGAAAGATGTCATAGAGTTTAAACCAAATACATCCACCGCACCTTTCAGTCATAAGCTACATTTTTTATGCTAAAGAGAACCCACATGGTGGTTGAGACAAAACAGTCATAGCTTGGTCGGTTGTCCGCATGTCTAAAGGAGGAAGCTAAAAGACAACCCGTGACATTCAAAGGACAAAACAACAGAGGCCGCGGTGTTTTTCCCCAGTTCCATGTCACACTACAGAATGGGGATGAGTCTCAAGCTATTGCTGAGATGACTAAGTAGTGAAGGCCGAAGTTCATGGTAGCTCAATGCCTCAACCACAATTTGAGGTCACTCGTAGACTAGCAGTGGTGTTGCTCTATGTCACACTACGAACTACGGATGAGTCTGAAGCTATGGCTAAGACATCCCCAGTTCAAAACCAAATTTTATGGGCTTGACATCTCAACCATAGCTTGAGACCATTCCAATACTATAGTGGTAATACATTCCAAGTCTGCAGTGGTGGCCACAAAAAATGAAGTACTTCCAGAGTCTCCTTTATGCAGTACAGTTCAAAACCTGCGATAGTGGTAAAACATTAGCTCAAGAAACCCAAGTTACAAAAAACTACGCGGTGCCATTTGTATTAGCTTAAAGACACTATATCACCAAATGTCCCAACATTAAAGCAAATGGAAGATGAATTATAGTTGAAGCCCAAGTTCAAAGCAAAAGAAGACCAAAAGCCACGGCCTTTATTGAAGGAAAATACAACAGAAAGATGCCATGTGTTACAGTAAGCATAAAACAACATCTTTTTCCCTCCTAAAGCTCATGAAACTAGAGTTTCTCCACATAACATAGGCAGATACATTGCAAAGATTCATGGTTTCCAGTTTCAACATGGCGGTGCCACAAAGAAAAAACCCTAGCTCACAAATGAAATCAATGAAAATGCATTGTGTTTTACTCACATTTGAAATCCACTGTCAGATGGAGTAAATACAGTTGTAGTTCCCATTGCATCAACATTACCTCCATATTGCCATGATGGTACCTTTAGTGCCACGAATTCTCAAAACTGTCCCTTCAAACTAAGATGGTCAAGTTGACTACAAACCATGGTGACCAAACAAACTGCAGCTACATCAACTATAGTGGTGTGGTGTCGGCAGAGTTGGGATTAATTATGATGCCGAGTTGATAAGAGTTTTCATCCCCTTTGAAGTTAGTTTTTCGGGTTTTCAAATAAGGTGGTAATGCATTTAGGATTGCAATGTCATGTATTTGAATAGGTAAAAGTTGATAAAGTATGTAATAAGCTATATTCTTATCTATCAACTTAGGGGTGCAAAGCTTAGAGTTTGGATGTAGGATGCTACTTTGGCCCTATAGTTTGGGAGATCTATCATGGAGGGTTTTGGGGGGAATTAGTTTTTGAAATAAGCCATGTTGGCTATTTAGTGGGGGATTTACTTCATGTTTAAGGGGGTCAAATTGGTGGAGGGAGGAGCTTTAGTGAATTTTCTATTCCTATAGCTGTTTGTTCATGTTTTTTGTATTCCTTTGTAAGTTCATGCTTGTAATTTTGATTTTGTGCAAGAGGATTCCACTATTCCTTGCCATTATTCTAAAATTCATACATGTAACTTGTATGAAAATTTTGAGAAGAATATAGTTGCCCCACTTTTTCCATACATCTTATTGTGATCATTTGTTCAAATTCCTTTTCAATTTTTTGCATCCAAGAGTAATACATCTGTAATATGGATTAGTGAATTGCATTAATTCCTATTCTATATTACAGAATATAAGCCTTTTGTAGAATATACATGTTGTTAATGGTAAGATTATTGCTTGTGATTAAACCCTAGTTGTGGCCTTCCAATTAGCCTATGTATTAGACAGTGAATGTCAGTGCAAAGATCCCTAGGGTATGTTAAGTGAGTGTCAGTTAGAAGCTTTCGAAAGATCTGAATCTTCTTGGTGTATCACCTTTTCTAGTTTTATTCATGCAAGTTCAATTTTAAAATCTTTCTCCCTTTTCTCAATTCAATTTTCAATTAGGAGTTGATATTCCATACCAAATAGGAACTGGCCTAGAATCTGGAGACTCTTCCTCATCCATAGTTCACCCATAGCTAGAGGAAGTTTCCATTGTCAGATAAAATTTTCATGAAGCCTTAATGCTTGATTTAGGGTGACAATTATAAACCTGAACACTGTCAATTTTTACAAATGTAAGTGCTTAGGTGTTGACATGGCTAGAAAATGTAACTAGAGGGTTACCTAGTGTAGTACCCAAGCTTACCTTGAGTTAGGAAACTTCTAGATGGGTCAACTTGAGTTTGAATTCATGAGTTAACTTTGGGTAGAGTTTAGAAGGGTCTTTTGGGCTCCCAGAGAGTAACTATGATGAAAAATAACTAGTCCACTTATTACCTTAGGGGTTAGGGGTCATGTTTATCCCATTAAGAGCCTTTAAACTCATTTATGACATTGCTAAAGTCTTCATTTTGTAGAGTGACGAGTTTGGAGAGTTGAAAAACTTTGATTAAGCCATCCTTTATTTCCTTGTATGCATTTAACTCCATTTATGGAGAAGGAATGAACGTGGGGAGATGGGATGGGTTAAGGTCTCTTCCCTATTAATGATTCCTGATATTTTAGGGAGAAGGCCTTTATAGGGGATATTTTAGCGAGAGCTTGGGTTGTTCATGCAGTCTCTACTTTTAGAGACAAGTTTAATTTAGAAGGAGAATTTTGGAGAAGGAAGAAGGTTTGGAAGGAAAGTCTCTTCACAAACCAACGTTCATTTTTCCATAGCTTGGATCCAGGTTGGATTCTTAGTGAAAAAAGTATAGATGTGGCTTATGCTTATAGATATCTTAGAGCTCCATTAATGGAGTCTTGTATGTAATTTTTTTTACTACATGTATGCTTTTGTTTTGAGTTCATGATTATGTTATATTTCATTTTGTGCTCATACTTTTTTTGGGAGTCTTCAAGGCACACTCACCCTTGGGAGGGAAGACACTAGTACAAAAACAACAATATATGAGCAAATAAACTACCAAAAATTGTAGATAAATGACCAAATTTGGTCACGTGATCAATGGTATTTTATTGCCGGTCATTTATCTCGTGACCAAATTTATGACTAAACTATTTTAGTCATTTATTTGGTAATATATTTAGTCATTTATTTGGTCATTTGGTAGTTTATTTGGTCATTTATTTGGTCATTTGGTAGTTTATTTGGTCATTTGGTAGTTTATTTTGTCATTTATTTGGTCATTT
The DNA here is from genome assembly GCA_018584345.1 of Thuja plicata. NCBI lineage: Eukaryota > Viridiplantae > Streptophyta > Pinopsida > Cupressales > Cupressaceae > Thuja > Thuja plicata. Next base: position 2,194,179 of record MU225402.1, on the reverse strand, counting down.
GGTAGTTAATTTGGTCATTTATTTGGTCATTTCACTACTATATATAGTTGACTAATTCATGTTAGGGAACGATGGAATTGAACCACTAATCTCTAGCTTGTAAAGAAGGTACTCTTCCACTAAGCTAGAACCCTTTAAAGTGTAAATATACCCTTCAGAATTTCAAGTCTCTAAACACCCTTTGGTCTAGCAGTGCAAGTGGAGAAAATATGAACATAAGAAAATTAAGGCCCTAATAATAACATCGATAAAAGATTTCATAATATTATTATCCCCCTCTAAATTCAATCTTAAGTGAAAGTGGTGTAGGAGCACACCTAGGCTAACCTCCATGTTTTAATAATTTTTGGCTTGTACTTGACATTGGCCAAGTCAAGATAGTTAGGGTTTTTTTAGACCTTAGAAGGTCATTACAATGTGGGCTAGGTGAGTTAGTCATTAGGAATAAGGTCACCAAATTAGCCATTGTTAGTAGTTTTCATATTTCTTAGGCTTAGTTGCTTAATGTTGGATTTGAGCCTTGAATGTGTCTTAAACACATAAGTATTGTCATAGAGATGCAATAAGGCCATAAATGATCTTGGATCCTCAAAATTAAGAGGTTAGAGGTCCTAAAACTCAGGGAGGAGGCATAATGGCAAAGATGCCAAAAGTTGCTAAAATGTTGTCATGACAACATTTGCAATTATTGCAAATGTTGCATGCAACTCGGTTACCTTGGATCCACCTACAAAATAGGAGTGGGGAATCAACCAAAAAGGCCTAGAAACATGGAATGAGGCATCTTATGTGAGTGGAGGCTCGAATCTTGATAGAGAGGAGACATTGTAGCAAGTTTTGAATTTGAATAGAGCTATGCAACTCTATGTTTTCAGAAAATCTGAGCATTTGTGTGTGACAGTGATACCTAATGGATTGGACACCCTGACTTAGTTGTTGTTTTGTTTTATTAGGATAGTTTGAAGTGTTTTTCATTTAGTGAGATAGTATTTTTGATTTAGTCTAGGTTCGTAGTTAAATTGTTTTCAATCTAGAGAGTCCACTGGTCCTGTCCTGACCAGTAAGTCAGTTCATGGCTCCCCCATGAAAAATAACCATGGTATATTCCTAAAAGTGGTTGGATATGAAAGGGGAGTCACTAGTCTATATATATATAGGATTAGGAGTCATGAAAGGTCAATTTTCTATTTTTAGTGCCAAGCCCTAGGTGAGCAGACACTGTCCGGTTAAAGGTTTGGAGATGAAAGATTGAGTATATCTTGCAGGGTAGAGAAGAACTGTATGGGATAAGTGTAGTTATAGATAGGGTATAGTCATATCCTAACATGATATGAGGATTGAGTTCATACCAATCCATTCAACCAAGTTTTGAGCAAGTTTTCAACTAGGTTGCAGACAATCCTAGAAATTAGGTCTATTATCCCTATTAGACCTAGATTGTAGGAACCCTACATACAGAGGGCTTAGGAAACTAAAAACTTCAAAATATCTTGTAAAGTGATAAAGGGTATCTGAATGTGTGATTGGTTTTTCAAGTTCTTTGGAATTTTTTTGAAAGACTTGGGAAAAACACACTGTAAAAGGCTACAAGAAATAGGCCTCAATTAGGCTTCCAAGTGATTGAATCCTTGAACCCGGTAAAGACCAAGTTGAAGACCCTAGTAAATGGCTTCAAAAGACAAGCATGTGAACATTTTCAAGTTTATGGATGTCCCTTCAATGAATCATGAATGCTAGAGTGGAGTTGGCACTTAGATATTTCTAAGTGTAGTGGGAGAAGTGAAGATTTGAACTAACTAAAAGGTGTTAGTCTTTCAAGGTGAAGCACATGAGTTGAGAACTCTTAGAGAAGAGTTGGAATTGGACTTAGTTAATCATCTAATCCAATCAAGACCTAGAGGAGATTAGGTTCCTAGAAGAGACAAGCTAAGGTCTCTTGGTTGAAGTGCTACCAAGCCTTGGAACACTCACATCATAATACATATTGATATCAGAGCTTGATTGAGATCAGGCTTGTGGTAGATGTTTTAGCCTACTGAACCAATTGGAGAGAATACACCATTTGGATCAGTAGAATAAAAAACCATGGTGACTAACGTTGAGTTAGCCAAAAAGGTGGATGAGCAAGAAGACAACAAGTTGTTAAGAGAAAGGTTGTCTCAAATGGAGCAACTCTTGGGAGAAGTCCAAGACAAAGCTGAGAAGATGAAAGATAAGATAGATCATAAAGAAGAAGAAGAAGCAAGGGAGAA
>MU225402.1:2174251-2191877 GCA_018584345.1 Thuja plicata | reverse complement strand
GAAGACAACAAGTTGTTAAGAGAAAGGTTGTCTCAAATGGAGCAACTCTTGGGAGAAGTCCAAGACAAAGCTGAGAAGATGAAAGATAAGATAGATCATAAAGAAGAAGAAGAAGCAAGGGAGAAGGTAGTGGATTTAGAAGAGGAAGTTCCAACCCCTGACCCTGTCAGTGACCAAGAACCCTTCTTAAAGGCACTAAAGGATTTAAGTGGAAAAGATTTGGATGGTGTGCCACTTTTTAGTGGACAAATGGATTCAGATTTAGTTGTGGATTGGATTGATAGTATAGAGAACCATTTTTAATGTGATGGTATCATAGAGGCCCAAAAATTGAGTGTGACCAAGTCAAGGTTGAGAGGATCAGCTCTCACATGGTGGAAGTTTGTTCAAACTGAAAGGGAGAAAGAAGGAAAGAGTCCTATAGTTTCATGGAAGGGCATGGTGACTAAGTTCAAGAAAACTTACTTGCCTGATGATTATGAGGTTCAGTTGCATAGGAGAAGACACAATCTTAGACAAAAAGATTTGGATGTCCAAGCATACACCGAAGAGTTCCAAAAGTTGTGCTTAAGATCACAAGTGGTGGAGGATGAAAGCATCAAACTAGGTAGATATTTGAATGGACTCAAGTGGTCTATTCAAGAAGACACGAGTCTTGTGAACTTCAAAAAAATTCACCAATGTTATCAAATGGCCTTGAAGATAGAGGAGAAAGGAAAAAGAAAACAAGAGCAAACCTCCAAAGGAAGAGGTAGAGGAAGGGATAATATAGGATCAAGAGGTGGCTATGGTGGAATAAGTTCATAATCAAGGACACAAGGAGAATTCAAGTACATTGAGCAGCAAGAGGGAATTTCTAGTAGAGGTGGTAGAGGAAGGAACTCAAACTTTAGAGGAAGAAGTGGTGGACAAGGAAGAGGAAATTACTTTGCCAATATGAAATGCTATCATTGCAACCAAATGGGACACCCTGCCTATAGGTGTCCATAGAATGGTAGTACTTCTCAAGGATGTAACAAGAGAACTAATTTATTTCATGAAGAGAAAAATGTAGTAGAGACACACTTTGAGGTACCACTAAATTCAGAAGAAGGTGAGAACCTCATGATGAGGAGAACATTGATCAAGGATCTGGTTAAAGAAGAGCCAAGAAAAAGAAGGTCCCTATTTAGAATCAAATGTAAGGTGATGGGTAAAGTATGTAGAGTCATAGTGGACTCAAGGTCTACTGACAAACTTGTGTCAGAAGAAGCAGTCAACAAGTTAGGCATGACAAGGATACCTCATACCCATCCTTACAAGGTCACATGGCTCAATAAGGGACAACATGTCTTAGTCAATGAGAAAGCTTGGGTAGAGTGTTCTATAGGGAGATATAAGGACAAGGTTCTATGTGATGTGCTGCCCATGGATGCATGTCACTTGCTCCTAGGTAGACCATGGCAATTTGACCACCAAGCTATCCATGATGGAGTGAAGAACTCCTATACATTCAAGAAGGATAAAGTAAATTTCAAAATCCAGTCATTGTTAGAAGATGTAGATGTTAAGACAACAGGTCCTAATGTGCTTATGGTGGGTGAAAAAGAATTCATAGAATCCATGGAAGAAGGAGAAGGAGTTGGCTATGCATTGGTACTAAGGCCAAGATAAATGAATGAAGAAAAAGGAGACAAGAAATCAGAGATACCTAAGGAGATACAAAGCATGTTGCAGACTTATGAAGGCATAGTAAGTGATGGAAAACCATCAAAATTACCCCCTACAAGAGCCATAAGTCATAAGATAAACTTCATACCTGGAGCCACCCTACCTAATAAGGTAGCTTACAAGATGACCCCTCAACAAAATGAGGAAATTGCTAGGAAAATAGAAGAACTCCTTAACCAAGGCCTTATCAAGAAAAAAATTAGCCCTTATGCAGTACCTACTATCCTAGCACCAAAGAAAGGAGGAAAATGGAGGCTTTGTACTAGTTCAAGAGCCATAAATAGGATAACCATTGGGTATAGGTTCCCCATACCTAGGATTGAAGACCTAATGAATTGTCTAGGTGACGCCAAGTACTATAGCAAGATAGACTTGAAGAGTGGGTATCATCAAATTAGGATACATGAGGGTGATGAATGGAAGACAACATTCAAAACTAATGAAGGTTTGTATGAATGGCTTGTCATGCCATTTGGATTGTCTAATGCCCCCTCCACATTCATGAGGCTCATGAATGAGGTCCTCAAAGACTACATTGGAAAATTTGTAGTAGTATATCTTGATGATATACTGATTTATAGTAGGACAAGAGAGGAGCATCTTCAACACCTTGAAACTGTATTCAAGAAGCTAGATGAAGAGAAGTTGATGATCAACTTGGATAAATGTGAGTTCATCAAAATAGAGCTAGTGTACTTTGGGTTTGTTCTCTCTCATGGAAATCTAAAAATGGACAAAAATAGTGGAAGCCATCATGAATTGGCCTACTCCAAGGAAAACAACAGAGGTAAGAAGTTCTCATGGCCTTACTCAGTATTATAGGAAGTTCATAAGGTAGTTTAGTGCTATTTGTGCTCCTATGTTGGACACAATCAAAGGAGGAATGAAGACTAAGTTCATGTGGAATGAGCAAGACACTAAGATCTTTGAAGTATTGAAAGAAAATATTGCTACCCAACTTGTCTTAGTTTTGCTAAGCTTTGAGAAGCTTTTCGCCATTGAGTGTGATGTAAGTAATGTGGCTATTGGAGATGTCCTAAGCCAAGAGGGTAGACCAGTAGCATTTCATTCAGAAAATTTAAGTGAAGCCAAGAGGAAGTATTATTCTTGACCTTGAAATTTATACATTGGTTCAGGCTTTAAGGAAATGGAGACACTATTTACTCCCCAAGGAGTTCATATTCTACTTGGATAATCAAGCTTTAAGTTTCTTGAGATCTCAAGAAAAGTTAGGTCACAAGCACATGAAGTGGCTTGAGTACCTACAAGCTTACACCTTTAATATCAAACACAAGAAAGGTGTCCTCAATAAAGTGGTAGATGCATTGTCTAGAAGAGCTCTCACAACTCAGGAAATTCAGTTGAAGAGTATGGGAATAGATCACTTCAAGGATCTATATGCTGATGATGAATACTTTGTAGACATTTATAAGGTATGTGCTGAATTCAAGAATCATTTTCATAGAAAGTATGCTGAATAAACTTTGCAAAGTAACCTTTTGTTTAAGGGAAATCAATTGTGTGTCCCTAGAGGGTCTATTAGGGAGAACTTAATCCAAGAAAAGCACAATGGTGCATTGAGTGGTCACTTTGGGATCACTAAGACCTAAGAACTTGTTCAAAGGTTCTGTTATTGGCCAAGGATGAATCTTGAAGTTAGGAGGTATGTGGAAAGTTGCATTGTATGTCAAAGAGAAAAAGGTACTTCTTCAAATGTAGGCCTTTATTAGCCACTACCTATTCCCACTAGGCCATGGGAATGTTTGAGCATGGATTTTGTAGTTGGGTTACCCAAGACAAGACAAGGCATGGATAGTGTATATGGAGTTGTGGATAGATTTAGCAAGATAGCTCACTTTGTGTCATGCAAGACCACTAATGATGCCAGCCAAATAGCCTCTCTCTTCTTCAAAGAGATAGTAAGAATCCATGGGTTACCTATGAGAATTATGTCAGATAGAGACACTAAATTTATGAGTCATTTTTGGAAGACTCTTTGGCAAAGATTGGGCACTAATTTATCCTTTGGTTCTGCATACCATCCCCAAACTGATGGTCAGACTGAAGTGGTGAATAGGAGCCTTGGAAATCTACTGAGGTATTTGACCAAGGAATATGGTCAAAAATGGGATCAGTTGATTGGGCAAGATGAGTATGCCTACAATGACACCATATATCAGTCAATAGGGAAGAGCCCCTTTGAGATAGTATATGGATTGCATCCTAGAGGAGTTTATGAGTTGAGAGACTTGAAGGATGGAGTGAAGGCAAGTGGATATGCAGATGATTTTTCTTATACAATGTAGGAGATACATGATACAGTTAGGAAGACTTTGATAGACAACACCTTGAAAAATAAAACCAAGGTTGATGAAGGTAGAAGAATAGTTTAGTTCAATGTGGGTGACATGGTCATGGTTCATCTTAACAAGTCAATACTTCAAAAGGGAGTCCCTCACAAGTTGCAGATGAGAAGGATAGGTCCTTTTCCTATCTTAGCTAGGTATGGTGATAATGCATTCAGAGTTGACCTCCTGGAAGATAGTGGACTATCACATATTTTCAATATTGTAGACTTAGTCCATTACAAAGGACCACAAAAAAACATGGATCAGAGTCTCCAAGAAGTGATTAGAGATGTGTAAGATCTCTAATTACCCCGTCCTATAGTCACAGGAGGTGACAGTGTATTGGATACTAGAGTCTAAAAACAGACTACAACCAAAGAATACAAATAACATTTGGTAAAGAAGCATGGTCAAACCAATGTTGATGCAGTATGGGTAAAGGAATCAGAGTTAAAAAATATGGGGATTGATCCAAGCATCCTGAATCCAAGGGTGGATTGAACTTTTTGTTTTGGGGAGGATGGTGCAAGAGCACACCTAGGCTAACATCCATGTTTTAATCATTTTTGGCTTGTACTTGACATTGGCCAAGTCAAGATAGTTGGGTTGTTTTTAGAACTTAGAAGGTCATTGCAATGTGGGCTAGATGAGTTAGTCATTAGGACTAAGGTCACCAAATTAGCCATTGTTAGTAGTTTTTATATTTCTTAGGCTTAGTTGCTTAGTGTTGGATTTGAGCCTTGAATGTGTATTAAACACATAAGTGATGTCATAGAGATGCCATAAGGACATAAATGATCTTTGATCCTCAAAATGAAGAGGTTAGAGGTCCTATAACTCAGGGAGGAGGCATAATGGAAAAGATGCCAAAAGTTGCTAAAATATTGTCACGAGAACATTTGCAATTATTGCAAATGTTGCATGCAACTCGGTTACCTTAGATCCCCCTACAAAATAGGAGTGGGGAATCAACCAAAAAGGCCTAGAAACATGGAATGAGGCATCTAATGTGAGTGGAGGCTTGAATCTTGACAAAGAGGAGACATTGTAACAATTTTTGAATTTGAATAGAGCTCTGCAACTCTGTGTTTTCAGAAAATCCAAGCATTTGTGTGTGACAGTGATACCTAATGGATTGAATTCCCTGACTTAGTTGTTTTTTTGTGTTCTTAGGATAGTTTTAAGTGTTTTTTATTTAGTGAGATAGTAGTTTTGAGTTAGTCTAGTGTCGTAGTTAAATTATTTTCAATCTAGAGAGTCCACTGGTCCTGTCCTGACCAATAAGTTAGCTCATGGCTCCCCCATGAAAAATAACCATGGGGTCTTCCTAAAAGTGGTTGGATATGAAAGGGAGTCACTAGTTTGTATATATCTAGGATTAGGAGTCATGAAAGGTCAAGTTGCTATTTTTAGTGCCAAGCCCTAGGCGAGCAGACACTGTCCGGTTAGAGGTTTGGAGATGAAAGATTGAGTATATCTTGCAGGGAGAGAAGAAATGTATGGGATAAGTGTAGTTATAGATAGGGTATAGTCATATCCTAACATGTTATGAAGATTGAGTTCATACCTATCCATTCGACCAAGTTTTGAGCAAGTTTTCAACTAGGTTGCAGACAGTCCTAGAAATTAGGCCTATTAGCCGTATTGGACCTAGATTGTAGGAACCCTATGTATGGAGGGATTAGGAAAATAAAACCTTAAAAATATCTTGTAAAGTGATAAAGGGTATCTGAATGTGTGATTGGTTTTTCAAGTTCTATGGAAAAGTTTTGAAAGAATTGGGAAAAACACACTGTAAAAGTCTACAAGAAATAAGCCTCAACTAGGCTTCCAAGTGATTGAATCCTTGAGCCCGATAGACCAAGTTGAAGTCCCTAGTAAATGGATTCAAAAGACAAGGATGTGAACATTTTCAAGTTGATGGATGTCCCTGAAATGAATCATGAATGCTAGAGTGGAGTTGGCACTTAGATCTTTCTATGTGTAGTGGGAGAAGTGAAGATTTGAACTAACTAAAACATGTTAGTCTTTCAAGGTGAAGCACATGAGTTGAGAAATATTAAAGAAGAGTTGGAATTGGAATTAGTTAATCATCTAAGACAGTCAAGACCTAAAGGAGATTAGGTTCCTAGAAGAGACAAGATAAGGTATCTTGGTTGAAGTGCTAGAAAGCCTTAGAACACTCACATCTGAAAGAGTCATAATTTTTTTTAAATGAATATGTTAAAAGGTTGGAGAATTCCTCTATAGTCCCTCTCTTAATCTACAACCAACCAATATAGATAAAATTGTTTTCATACTTATTGGAGATGAAATTTTCAATAAGTTAGGAAAATTGGAAAGCATTTAATATGGTCTTAGAGAAGAAACATAAGGTCATTGTAAGTTTTGATTTGTTTAGATGACTGATCTGATTTCACATTAGATTTCTAGTATAATCTGTCTATCAATGTGATTTATCATAAACCAACTAAACAAATCAAATATTAAAATATGCTTTTCATATAGAGACACAAAATACAATTAAAAATATATGCAAGCTATATGTCTTGTTAGATTACAAGTATTGATCTTGATTTATATAGAACTCACATTTAAATAGATTTATGGGAATCTTCCACCCATATATAGTAGCCATAAGCCACCCCAACCAAGTTCCTAATGGGATTTATGATTTATCTTGTACAACTAAGTTGAATGCACTACCACCCCTTCCCTACATTTGCACAAACATTAATAGTTACATAGCTCAAGAAAATTGGATTCACACTACATTGAAAAATCAGTCGTACACTTACCTGTAAAAGCTTCCTTCTAGCTATCATAAAATAGACATCCTTGGTGGTTGAGAAGACTAAGAATAAAAAATAATATTGTTATAGTTTAGACAGATTAAATTATTTAGCCCACTAAGAAAGAATAGAGACATGAAAAGAAAATATCCATTTTAATAAAAGTACATCTAGGTACATGATGTATAGTTGGAAAATGGAAGCACTTCCATGGTAGACTGGTTTAGCCTTCTGAGTAAGTGATTTGGCATCATATCAAGAACCTTGAATGGGTTCCTGACTTTGACCTGGCTTTCCCCTTTATTCTGCCTCTCTTTCCACTTCTTTCCAACCTGATTTTTGCATCCTGAACTGCAGATCTGAGGTCTTTTACCTCAGGGTCAGGGTCAACCTTTTGGGTCTATGTCAACCTTGAACCTGACCTACATCAATGTCAACCTTGACCCTGACCTATGTAAAGGTCAACCTTGACCTTGACCCAGGGTTCAAATCTCAAGGTCCCACAGTTTCCAGATGTCGGTCTTTGCAAAAAGTTATTTCCCGCTCCTAGGTCGGTTGTTTCATGTTCCAAAGTGGTGAATCCTAAATTATATTTAATTTAGGTCCTCTTCTAGGGGTAAGGGCTTTAAGTGGAATTTAATTCTCCTATGTCATCCTCCTTAGAAGATTGTGCCCTAATTTCATATAAAAGGAAGCTTTCTCCTCTCATTTTCTCTAAGCATTATCAACGATCATCAAGTGATATTGAGAAAGAAGAAGTCCTCTATTGAAGCCTAAGTATCCTTGAGAAATTGAGAAACATCATCAAGTGAAGATTCAAGAAAGAAATCAAGAAATATTTGAAGCAAGGATTCATCCACCATCAAGTCTTCAAGCATTCAAATAGATCCATGAGAGGCCATTGAAGGATTCAAGCCATATAGTTCCCTTTTGGTGATCTCTCCATCCATCTTATTCCAAGCCTCTTCCAATTTAAGAACCCATTCAAGACTTGGTGTTGGAGATCAACAAGAAATTGATTGAAGACATCCCACATTCAACATTCTAGATCCATTGGTGCATACATACTTGTGGATTCAAGGATTCGAATCCTCCACAAGGACTTTTTACAAGCAAGGTGAATTTATGCATTTACTTTGTTTACTTCTGCAATTTCAATTACATATATTTAAGTTTAATTCCAAAACTAGGGTTTGACTAAGGCAAACCCCTCCCCCACAACAAATATATATTTTTTCTAGCAGGTATAGGTTCGAGACTGCGGATTTGGACTCAGTTCTAGGTACCCTTTTCGGCTTTCTTTTGAGCTCCGCGAATAGATTTTCTGTCGATGATGTGCAGGTCAAGGTCGACATTACTAGGTCAGGGGTGACATTTGTGGGTCAAGGTCAAGATTTTTCATAAGACAGTGTCAGATCACAAAAATATTTCTGGGTTTTGTTCGTCTCTACGTTCTGGTTCCAAATCATACTTCAGGTTTTCCAGAAACAGTCTATAGACCTCGAAAAACAACATTTTCCAAATTTGCAATTCTTTAAGGTTGGTTCTTCTTCTCATCCTTTTCAATTACTATCATATATCATATCTACATTATCAATTAATAGAATTTAATATCTCCCTCTTTGTTTCATTCCCAAATGGTTGATTCATTTGTGCATTAATCCATCTTTTGGGTTGATCAACTTGGATCTTTCATTTGTGCATTTGAGGATAAAAGTGGAACATCTTATTTTCCTCCTAATACACATTTCAACACAAAATTCAATTAAATGTAAATGTTAAGGAAATACAACACATTTCAAACCTAATTAATCAAATAACAAACACCAATATAAATCAATCATCAAAAAATTTCTTCCTTTACACATGATAATAAGGATTCCATCAAAATATATAGAAATACATGCAAGAAAACCTACAGGATGGGAAAATTTATTTGGCTCAGGTGGTTTAGGTTGTGTTTAAATTTTTTTGAGTTTGGTCAAGTGCAAAATTTTCCCTTTCAAAAATAAATTGTTATTTACCATATTTTTAAGTGCATGAGATGATAGGCAGATTGGTAGAAATTTTAACTTGTTTACATAGAATTTATTGAGAAGTGTACTAGAAGTTCTCAAGGAATTTGATTACCTTTGTTGATTATTCACGACATCATTGAATTGTGATTTTTGTGAACAAATTTAAAGAGGTGATCTGGGGAATAAATATTTATGTAAAAATTGAGCAGATTGATCACACATGAAGTCTGTCAAAGCAGTCAGGCACACATGACTTGTGATTGTGTCATTGCAAGGTAATGTTTAATTAGTCATGCTCGCATGGTAATTGTGATTGGGAAGGTCAAATAAAGTTTGAAGATACCCATATACATGTTGAATTGGATCAATCACAAGTATTTTCGCTTATCTTATGGCCTACAATTATTTCAAAATAGAAATAAACAAGTAAAATTTATTTCTAAACATATTAAATTATTTTACTTCCCCTACTACCATACGTCACCTAGCATGCCTGCAACCACATGAATTTTAGCCTCAGAAAAATGTCTTAAGCTCCAATGCCTGAAACAAAACCTTGCAATCCAGACTAATCATAGAGCAGAGGCCTTGGCCGCCCTCAATACTATCCTTCTAGTGGAAGAAATGGGGTTCAAAAGAGTCTGGCTTGAAGGTGATTCTTTAAATATTATAAATAATATTAAAGATATTAATACCCCTTCCTAGACTATCGAGCATATTATCTCCAAAATTAAAACTATAGTCCAATCCTTTGAGATGTTCCATATATCTCATAATTATCGGGAGACCAATCAGGTTGCTAATTGTCTTGCCAATATTGGAGCCAAAAGTGAGGGGATTCAAAAATGGAAAGGTAATACTATGTGTAATGATGCGGTCTCCTCATTTATTAATTATGATAAAATCAGGCATAAGGAAGGAGTCATTAATAGGAGCATTAATGATATCACTTAATTCTTCTCAGATTGGGGTGATCTTGAATGTCATTCAAAATAATGCTAAGTACATCTCCAAGATGTAGAATTATTCTCCCATTATGAAAGCCCAAAATTTAATGTGTGTCGCTATCATCATTAGTAACTATTGCCAGTTCGCACATGTGAAGAGGACCGTGAATCAGCTAAACAGCCTTATTATGCTAAAGAACCATCAAAATCATAACATTTCCCAGTCTGTGAAAAAAGAGCAGAGAGAGTATTCGACCATGGGTGGTGATCTCAGAAGAGAAGAGCCCGCGGAATGCAAGTGGAAGCAGGATAAGGAAGTATGGAGAATTTTGAAGAAAGGACATGTTCATCAGTTTCTTCAGTGACTCCATGGTTTTGATAATGATGTCTCCAAAGCCTTTGATGATGGCTGGGATAAGGGCATGGTGAATCTTGCTGGTAAATCTTTTAGCCTTAGCCTTGAGCTCCTCTCAGATATAACTGGTCTCCTGCTAGATGGTCTAAAGTATTCGAAAGAGGTTAAGGTTGGAACCAGAGCTTATAAGAATTTTCCTGTCACTAATGAGGAGAGGGATCTTCTAGTTAAAGGTAAGAAAGACTATGTTGATATGGATAATATTGATAAAATTTGGGGTTCTATCATCAAGGTTATAATGGAGTATTTCACTCTAGAGGGGAGATTTTCTAGGGTCTATAATTATCATTTTTCCCTAGTTAATCACCTCAGACATGATATAAAAATTTCTTTTCCCTACTTTCTCCTCTGTTAACTTAACTAGAGCATCACTAATTATAGATTGAATAACTTCCCTATAATCCATGTTAGGCTCATTCGCATTATTACTGATTATGCTAGAGACCACATTCCCGACCCTATCCCTGCCCAGATCAAAACAAGGAAGAATATCGGCTCTCTGTTTAGGAACCCGAAACCTAAGAAAGCAATCTCCCTCTTTGAGCTGACCTCCTCTAAGCCTTTGGAAGGGTTGAAGAATGATAAGGACCCTCATGATGTCAAAGCCTCTATCTCTGATAAAAATGTCCTTGAGCCCTCTGCTAGCCCTATCCTCTCAGAGCCTGAAGGTGTGAAGCTTATACCCCAGGACATTGAGACCGAGGTTGTTATGAATAAAAAGGTGGGTAGTAATGCTGTGTCTAATCCCACTACCCACACCCCTGAGGAGAAGGATTCAGAGGATCCTGAAATCAATATTACCAAGGATAGTCCCGAGGATGGTTAGGATAATCAGAAAAGAGGGGAGAAGCTTAACCCTACTCTGGAGACTAATAATACCAAAGGTAAAGAGAATTCTAAGATTGAGGTAGAGGCTGATGACAACAAAGTCAAAGAGACTGATACTAATCTTAATGATAGTAATGTTGACTACTCGGGGGATAATAGCTTTAGGGTTCTGGGAGAGGAAAATCTGGACTCCCACGATTCCCCCAGCTCAGGGAAGGAGAACAAGGAGGAGGAAAGTGAGAGAATCCTTGACGGTAGTAAATCTCAACCTCTTCAAAGGGAAATTAGAAAGATGGATTCGCAGGTCAGAAGATCAATCATCATGACCCCCCTTGAGATTGCTAAAAACAAATCCATCTATAGTTATAATCTGGATAAATGGGTGCAGAGTGATTTGGTTGAGCTTAAGAATAGATGTATCAAACTAGAAAATAAGAACTCTATCATTGAGGAAACTATTGAAAATATCAGGAAGGAGTATTCTCACAATGCTAATGCCCATGTGCTTGATTATAGTTATGATTTGGATGATAAAATTAAAAAAGCAGTTGAGATAGTCATGATACCTATCCAGGAGAAGACAAACAGGAATGAGGAAATGATAAAACATTTGCTTGGCCTGGTTAATACAGGTATGAAGTCTACTCTGGAGAACTTGAATACTCTGAGTAAAATTTTGGAAGGAAACAAAGATGCCCCCTTGAGTGATACAATTGACCTGACTGAACCTACCCAGCAGATGGGACCTAGTACCAGAACTAGGTCAAATACTAAGAAGAAGCATAAGGTTGATGATCAGGACATTCAGAGGCTGAAAGATAATGTTAAGACCATGCAGACTCAGCTAGAGGACTCCGAGAGCTTCTTGAAGACGATGTCTTGACCTCGGTGCTGGTGGCCTTTTTTCTCTATTTTTCTTCCAGCATTTTTTGCTTTTTGTTGTGTAGGTGCTTATTGCTAAATATGGGAGTTGTCCCTTTGTAGCCTGCTCCTCTCCTTGGGGCAGCTAGTTGTTCTCTGGGTATTCATGCTTATCTCTCTTCTCTTTTGTAATAGGGTTTTGGGGCCCCTTCAAAACTTGTTTTTACCGTAATAAAAAACAAAACCTTACAATCTTTGCTATAGAAAAAGTGGATTCTTTGAAGCATAAAGACCAAAATTGACAATCAGAAAACTCAACATAAAAATGAGGTATTAGATTAAATATGACAGGCTGGAAAATTTTAAGTTATTTTTGAGTAAATCTAATAGTCTGGAAATTATCGTTAAGTAATAAATATATCATTTTGATGGGAAATCAAGGCTATAAAGTTTTAAGATTTAATTGCATGAATCTTTCCATGCATCTTGGAAAAAGTAGCTATTGAGATCACAAAAGCTAATAATGAAGCCTTGTGGTGCCAACCATATGGTGTTGTATCTTATCCCCATTCACTCCTAATAAATTTCACAAAAAGTTGAGAAATTTTTTCTAAATGAGAAATATATACCATGTACAATACACATAAAGATAACAAAAAAAAATGGCCATGCAGTTCCCGCCTCAACCAAAGAATGCCCCCAAAACAAATGATTATATTGGAAGACTAATTCCACGTTAAAACTTGGAAAAATCAGATTTTGAAATTAAAACTATGACAAATATATTACAAATTATAAATTACATGGATGATATACATTACAAACTCTTCCATGTAGTTTCCCCTCCAAGGTAAATGACATGCGTACTATGAGACTGTTTCTTAATTTAAAGCATTGACATACACATTACAAAGTACATCTAAAGTTAAAAGTTCTGAGGGTAATATATACATCACACACTCTTTCAAATAGTTTCCCCCAAACCAAAGTATGACCCAAATAAATTACTGATACTGTGAAACTATTTTTGAAGTTAAATTTTGGCATATAACTTTACAAATTACATGGATGACATATACATTAAAAACTCTCACAAATTTAAGTTAAGTAAAGCCTATAGACTTCTCTAGACACAAAAGATAATAAAGAGACTATGGTAAGAACTTAGAAGGTTGTAGAGTTGCTTAGAGATTTTTCTTTGTGAAATCAATCATCAAGCCAATCCAATGTAAATTGCAGTTCTATGATTTCAACTCAATGATCATTAGGGGTTAACTTCCAACCACTGGTGCCTAATCGTCTCATCACAGATGACATGTTTTAGAGAGCTCATTTCACAAACACTTCTAGGAAGAAAACCTCCTCAAACAAGAACACTCTCTTGTGTCAAACTCTTTCTTTAGGCCTTAACTTACAACCATTGGTGCCCAATCTTCTCATCATAGATGAAATGTTTCAGAGAGCTTAGTTCACAATCACTTCTAGGAAGGCAATCTCCTCAAACAAGAACGCTCTCTTATGTCAAACTCTTTCAATTTCTTGATTTGACCTATTTCCACTGGAAGTTCTATAAAGTCCTACACAGTGAAATGTCTGAAAATTGTAGCTTCCCAAGTTTTCCAATTGATGTTGGAAGCTTTTTCAGGCCTGGTAATGTTGATTATATTAACATTCTTAGAGATCTCAAAATTATAAGATTATATGGTAACTGAACCAAATGGAAGTTAGTAATGAACCATATCTAAGCCTAATTACTATCCTAATACACCATTAATAAGCTTTTTTAGGCTTGGTAATGTTGATTATATTAACATTCTTAGAGATCTCAAAATTCTGAGATCATATGATAACTTTTCAACCAAATGGCAGTTAGTAATGAACCATATCTAAGCCTAACTAAAATCCTAACTACTTGGTCTCATGGCTTTGTGAATTTCTGATGGATGTAGGTAGCCTCGGGAAATCCTTTTGAAAACCAATCAAATAGCTTCCTTTGGTAATAAAAATAGAAAAGTGTACTACCCTTTGATAGGTAAGTATGATTATAAATTAGATTGGCTTGACCCAATTAGAGTTGTGAAATTCAAATACCCTAAGTAAGCCATCTCATTCATTCTGTTGTTGCACATGGAAAAACTCACCTGAAACCCTTCTTACATGTAACTTGAAAAAAATACTAAATTTATTTCAAATATTCTTCCACTGGGCATGTTGATTCCTTCATATACAGTAAGCTTGAGTACAAAAGAATTTTTCTTGATTCAAACTAGGATGTGAGATGTTAATGGTCAAAGTTGACCATTTTAAAACTTTATAAACTGCACATGCCAAAACTCTATAAATTGATTTTGGATCTAGCTTCTTAAAAATAAGAAATCATCTTTGAGGGTTTGCCACTGAGAATTATCCTTCCATGATGGTTCTTCCTAAGGCAAACACATCATGTATGGTAAAATTTTTAGAACAGTGTGATGACATGTAACTGATTGAATGTTTGAAGATGTTAAGTTGATCACCGAAATGCAGAAGGATATTGCAAGACATTAAATTAGTTAATGGATTGTATTGTCATTGATGTCAACTTGATATAATCTAAACACTTATAATCAAAGTGTCAAAGACTTCAGAGAATCAAAGAGAAAAATATTATGCTTTCAGTAATGTATAAAAGACAAGTATTCACAATGTGACTACAAACACTGATGATCAGTGTAACCCGACGGATAGAGATCACCGACAGTCAAGTCACAATGATGCCCGAGCAAAAACATCGATGAGTATTATCGATGAGAAGAATCAAAAGCATACCTGACAGCCAGAAACATAGTGTAAACTAAAGGAGAAGCCCGAGGAGAATTGGAGTGTTGACTGACACTATCAAAGAGTTAAACACTGAAATTAACTTGAGTTTAGAAATGAAAAAATATCTAGCTGGTAGAGCTAAATATAGACTTAACTAGTAGTTATCATTATTTTCATTGACAAGATAAGCTAGAGATAAGTAATTGATTTAAAGCTATTCTATCTAGTTGGAAAGAAGATCTCAGCGAGATAAAACATGAGTTTTTCTTTAAATCTAATTGGAAAAAATTGTGGATCATGCCAAATTCAAGAAGATCAAGAACCTAAAAATCATGATATCATGTCTATAAAGAGAAATCTCAATTCATTGTGAATTGGTGGTGTGGGTGAATGAATGGAAAGAGGATGCTAAAGAGAAACTGATGAAGAGAAACTTCATACAGTGCTGATCAATCAAGCTAAGGAAAGAGCTAAATTTTTTTGCCAACATCGAGCAACAAAGCACAACATCACTGAGCAGAATAAAAGTGGAGCAAAGGTATAAACAAAGTTATATTGATTAGAATAGTTTTATGAGATTACAATAGATCTGAAAATCTGCAAGTATAAGTTGTATATGTGAACAGATCATACTATTTCAGTTTAACCATTGATTTAGAAAGTCTCTTAACCGAGCGAGATTTAAAGATCCTTTCTATATTGAGATACATCCCAAAGAGTATCAAAAATTTTGATCATGAAGATAGATTGAGATGCCAGATACCAATTGACATGCCAAGTAAGTGTTTGATCAAAGATGGTAGCATAGAGATGCCCGATATCAAGTGATAGACTAAAATTTTAAATCCTCTAACAAGGTCACACCTAAAAGTGTGTTTGTAACCTTTAACAGGGTTGGCTCTTAACCGAGCTCACTTCAGAAGAGTGAAAATTTTTGGTTACCGGTCTGAAGTGGTTTTTCCCTTAATAGGGTTTCCATGTTAAAAATCCATGTGTCAATGTGTTTATGAGTCATTACTTTAGTGTTTTGCAATACACTTAACTTAACTGGATTGATTGGTATACTCTAGATAATTTACTGTCCTTCGGTAAATTAATAGACTGTTATTCTGTAAACATACAGTAGAAGGTTTTACAAAGAATTTTGAGTAGTAGTAAATTGATATAAGTATTTGGAGGCATTCATCTTATAGGACTGAAGATAACTAGAGGTATAATTTTGTGGTACTAAGTTTTAAGGGTTGATTATTGGAATATTTTTGAGGCCACTGATTCACCTCTCCTCTCAGTTATTACTAACAATTGGTATCAGAGCTTGTGTGCTTAGAAAGGGAGTTTAATAGCTCAAGAAAAAGATCACAAGATGAACAGACGAGATGTGCCCAAGTTGAATAAAGATAACTTTGCATCATGGCAAAGTAGAATAAGACTCCACCTATCAGGTATTGGAAATGACATTATTCAATACTTAGATACTGAATATGTGTTTCCTATAGCACCTCATAATCTTGAGCAATTAAGATTCAAGCATGAGCATAACAACATGATGATAGAACTTGCATCATCACTCTCTGATGCTGAGTTTGAAGATGTCAAAACCTGCACCTCTACAAAGAAAATGTGGGATAAGTTGAAGCTTGTACATGGAGGAGATGCCAATGTACTAAGAGAAAAGGTAGAAAGCCTAAGAGGGAGGTTTGATGACCTAAGGATGAAAGAAGGAGAAAACATTACTTAGTAAAGCTATAGAATCAAAGAGGTAGTAAATGCTATCTAAGGAGTTGGAGGTGTACTTGAAGAGGAGACAGTGGTAAGCAAAATCTTAAGAACCTTATTTCCTGTTTATGCTATTAGAGTTTCTACTAGTCAAGAAATGAGAGCAGTTGCAAACAATGTAGTTACTCTAGATAGTCTGATTGGTAGAATAATTTCATTTGAGATGAATAAATTTGACAATAGTGTCTTACCATCTATAGAATCTGCATTCAAATCTTCTCTAAAGATAAGTAACTCAAGTCATAGACATGCTGATAGAAATGATAGTGACAGTGATAATGAGGATCAAGGACTTGATGAAATTGAAGCACTAATGGAAAGAAGATTGTAGAGAGGCAAAGGCAGATACAAAGGTAAATTACCACTTGTATGTTTCAATTGTAAAGAGTTTGGACACTTTGTTGCAAGATGTCCAAACTAAAGAAAAGATGATAGAGGAAATGAAAGATCATATGAGAAGAAGTTTGATAAAGGTGATAATAGAGATTACCAAAGCAGTCAACAATCTGACAAGAGAGATACCTGAGACTACAAGGACAAAGGGAAGAAAGCTTGTTACCTAACTAAGAATAGAGCTGATGACACTGACGCCGAATCAAAAGAAGACATTGAGATGGTATTTGTAGCCATGAAGGATGATTCAGATGAATATGAAGAAAGGTATGTAGAAATTGCACTCATATCTAAAGTTAGTAAAAATGATGTCTGGATCATAGATAGTGGCTGCACTCACCATATGATCGGTGATAAACAAAATTTTGAGACTTTTGAATACTATAATGGTGATTCAGTGAGAATGGGAAATGATACACCTTGTCCAATTGAAGGTAAAATAACCATAATGTTGAATAACCTGATTAAATGTAAAAATTATTACTAGGTTAAAGGACTGGATTACAATTTGTTAAGTGTTTCTTAGTTGAAAAATTCAGGTCATAGAGTACCATTTGAAAATAAGAAGGCAAAGATCTACGATGAATTAGGAAGTTTGACTGGTACCGATGAGCAGACAAAAGGTAACCTTTTCTATCTTGATGACACTAACACCACTTGTTTAATGGCTAGAAATGAAGACATATGGTTGTGGCACAAAAGATTGTGTCATGTGAACTTTGAAAACATGATAAAG
>MU225402.1:2145932-2174041 GCA_018584345.1 Thuja plicata | reverse complement strand
TTCTCTTTGTTGATGATTTTTCTAGAATGATGACAGTCATGTTTTTAAAAGATAAATCAGAAGCATTTAAGATGTTTAAATGGTATAAAGCAATGGTAGAAAAACAAAGTGAAAAGAAATTGAAATGATTAAGGTTAGATAGAGGAGGGGGATTTACTTAAGAAGAATTCACTAACTAATGCAATGAGAATGGAATTAAAAGATAGGTTTCTGCACCAAGGACCCATAGAAAAATGGAATTTCTAAAAGGAGAAACATATCAATTTTTGACTATGCAAGAACATTGATGATTGAGAAAAGCATCACTCAAACTTTTTGGAGGGAAGCTATCAGTACTGCTGTCTATACACTAAATAGAGTACAATTAAAGGACACAAAGAAGACACCCTATGAGCTTTGGTATGGTCATACACCCAGTGTAAGTTACTTCAAAATCTTTGGTAGTAAATGTTATATATTGAAGGATGATAGAAATGGAAAACATGACTGCGAAAAGTGAAGAAGGTATCTTCCTAGGGTATTCAACCAAAAGAAAGGCTTATAAATGTCTTAACAAGTCATCTAAAAAAATCATTGAAAGTACAAATGTGAAAATAGATGAATTTGCAGAAAATAATGATAAGGAAATAAAAAAGGAACCCGAGCAACAGTGTGTCACTCCCGAGCATCAAAACATTGCACCTGAGCATCAGGCTACAATTACTGACAATCAGGATAATCCTTAAGATGATGTTCCGAACAATGGAGATGAAAATGAAGGTGAAGAAGATAATCGGAATGATGAACATAGAGCTGAACCAAAACTTGCCAAGTATGTCAGAAGACATCATCCACATAATCAAATCATAGGAGACAAGAAGGCTAGAACAAGAACACGAATTAAGTCACTTAACACCAGATGTTTACTTTGTGATTTTAAGCCTGAATTTGTTTACAATGAACTTGAGAATGAAGAATGGGTCAGCACTATGAATGAAGAAATAGAATAGATTGAGAAGAACAATACATAGACACTAGTACCGAGAACAGATGAAAAAAATGTCATCAGTACCAAATGGATATTCGAAAACAAGTTGAATGAGAATGGAGAAGTCACAAGAAACAAAGAAAGATTAGTATGCAAGGGATATGCACAAGAATAAGGTATTGATTATGGAGAAACCTTTGCACCCATTTCTAGACTAGAAGGAGTTAGAATATTACTTTCTTATGTTGCATTTAAAGGATTCAAGGTATACCAAATGGATGTCAAATCTACATTCCTAAATGGATTACTAGAGGAAGAGGTATACATTGAAAAACCAGAAGGGTTTGTTAATCCAGACAAGAGAAACATGGTATGTAGACTACATAAATCCTTGTATGGATTGAAAAAAGCACCAAGAGCCTGGTATGAAAGATTTCACTCATATCTCATTAGCATAAAATTTGTTAGAACAAGTGAAAATAGCAATCTGTACTTAAAAGAAGATACCGATGGTAATATTTTGATTGCTGAAATTTTTGTTGATGATATCATTTTTGGAGGGAATGAATTTTTATGTAAACCCTTTGCTAATGAAATGAGCAAGGAATTTGAAATGTCTATGTTTAGGGAGATCAAATTCTTTCTTGGTCTACCTATTCTTCAACAAGATGTAGGCATATACATCACTCAGTCCAAATACATCAAGGAAGTGCTGAAGATATTCAAGATGGAAGATTCCAAACCAGTTGGAACACCTATGGCTACTAGATGCAAGCCGAAAAAAGAAGACAAGACAAATGAGGTAAATCAGACCTTATATAGATCAATGATTGGCAAACTGATGTATGTTGTTCACACCATACCAAATATAGCACATGCAGTTGGGATAGTTGCAAGATTCTCTACTAATCCCAAAGAATCACATATTACTACTGTCAAAATCATTCTGAGATATCTGAAGAACACCAAGGACTATGGCTTATGGTACAAAAGAGAAGAAAATTTGAGCTACAAGTCTATATAGATGTTGATTGGGATGGAAAGATTGATGACTAAAAGAGAACAACTAGAGGAGCATTCTTCATGGGTGACATACTTGTCACATGGATCAACAAGAAGCAAGGATTCATCTCTCAGTCTACTAAAGAAGAAGAATATGTAGCTGCTGCTGCAAATTGCTCCAATATTGCATGGATCAAAAAATTACTGGAAGGTATGCATATGAAGATCACTGAACTAGTATTTATCTATTGTGATAATACCAGTGAAATAAACATTTCCAAAAATCCAGTCATGCATGTAAGACTAAGCATATTTCTATCAAGTATCACTATCTAAGAGAACAAGTGCAAGCAAAAGAAGTGACATTGGAATATGTTCAATCAAAGGAACAATTAGCTGACATATTCACCAAGCCATTACCAAAGGATAATTTTGAGTACCTGAGACAGAGACTAGGGGTTCAACCCTTGTCTATCAGTTAGTAATCTGACTAGGAGGTTGCATCAGCCTATACCAAATATGATGATCAATCATGTTGATGCAAACACTGAGATGGAACACAAAAGATATATCTGTACATTGCAAGGTACATATCTGCACCAAAAACTAGAGACTTTGTATTGCTGATGGATAGGGAAATTCAAGGAATATATTATGCAAAGGGATGGAACATGATATAGATGATAAAACAAGGAGAAGTATGTTTGTTTGGAATTGTTGTCAAAGGGAGAGATGTTCTCATTATCATACAAAAGTGAGATTTGCTTTATCATACAAAAGAAGAGATGATCAAGATGATTTCATTATCAAAAGGAGAGATATGATAAAGGGAGAGATTATATCATTATCCATGAAGAGAAATTCCTGAGAATCAGAATGGAAGAGTTAATCAATATTCTAAGGAGAGAAATTGATTACACATGAAATATCCATCTAAGGGAGAGAAGTAACAAAGGGAGAGAGTTCAAACAAAGAGAAAGATTGCTGTCAAAGGAAAAAGAGATTATCAAGAAGAGGAATAGTCAAGGTAGAGCACATATCAAAAAAGAGAAAGAAGATGCTACATCTATCCAGAGAAGGGATTGAAGATTGAAGACAACCACTCTGCATGAAATAAATCTAAGCTATTTTTGAGCTTACCGAGAGCTAGAAATTTGTAATAAGTTACATTACGAAAGCTTGATGAAACTGTATATTTCATATTGTATTAGTAATAGTATAGTATGATAATGTAGTATGTTGCCATCAATGCCAAAGGGAGAGATTGATGACATGTAACTGATTGAATGTTTGAAGATGTTAAGTTGATCACCGAAATGCAGAAGGATAATGCAAGACATTAAATCAGTTAATGGATTGTATTGTCATTGATGTCAACTTGATATAATCTAAATGGTTATAATCAAAGTGTCAAAGAATTCAGAGAATCAAAGAGAAAAAGATTATGCTTTCAGTAATGCATAAAAGAAAAGTATTCACAATGTGACTACAAACACCGATAGTCAGTGTAACCCAATGTATAGAGATCACCGAAAGTCAAGTCACAGTGATGCCCGAGCAAGAACAATGATGAGAGTTATCGACGAGTGGAATCACAAGCATACCCGATGGCCAGAAACATAGTGTAAACTAATAGAGAAGCTCGAGGAGAACTGAAGTGTTGACCGACGCTATTAAAGAGTTAAACACCAAAATTAACTTGAGTTCAGAAATAAAAAAATATCTAGCTGGGAGAGCTAAATATAGACTTAACTAGTAGTTATCATTTTTTTCATCGACAAGATAAGACAAAGATAAGTAATTGATATAAAGCTATTTTGTCCAGTTGGCAAGAAAATCTCAGTGAGATAAAACATGAGTTTTGCTTTAAATCTAATTGGCAAAAACTGTGGATCATGCCAAGATCAAGAAGATCAAGAACCTAACAATGGTGATATCATGTCTATAAAGAGACAACTCAATTTATTGCAAATTGGTGGTGTGGGTGAATGAATGGAAAGAGGATGCTAAAGAGAAACTGATGAAGATCAACTTCATACAGTGCTGATCAATCAAGATAAGGAAAGAGCTAAAAATTTTTGCAGACACTGAGCAACAAAGAACAACATCACCGAGCAGAATCAAAGTGGAGCAAAGGTATAAATAGAGTTATATTGATTAGAATAGTTTTATGAGATTCAAATAGATCTGAAAATCTGCAAGTATAAGTTGTATATGTGAACAAATCATACTGTTTTAGTTTAACCATTGATTCATAAAGTCTCTTAATTGAGTGGGATTTAAAGATCCTTTCTATATTGAGATACATCCCAAGGAGTATCAAAAAGTTTGATCATGAAGATAGCATGAGATGCCAGATACCAATTGACAGGACAAGTGAGTGTTTGATCAAAGATGGTAGCATATAGATGCTTGATATCAAGTGATAGAATAAAATTTTAAATCCTCTAATAAGGTCACACCTAACAGTGTGTTTGTAACCTTTAAAAGAGTTGGCTCTTCACCAAGCTCACTTCAGAAGAGTGAAAATTTTTGGTTACCGGTCCCAAGTGGTTTTTCCCTTAACATGGTTTCCACGTTAAAATTCCATGTGTCAATGTGTTTATGAGTCATTACTTTAGTGTTTTTCATTACACTTAACTTAACTTAACTAGATTGATCACTATACTCTAGATAATTTACTGTCTTTTGGTAAATTAACAAACTACTATTTGGTAAACATACAGTAGAAGGTTTTACAAAGAATTTTGAGCAGTAGTAAATTGATATAAGTATTTGGAGTCATTCATCTTATAAGACTGAAGATAACTAGAGGTATAATTTTGTGGTACTAAGTTTTAAGTGTTGATTATTGGAATATTTTTGAGGCCACTGATTCACCCCCCCTCTCAGTTATTAATAACATAGTGACTAATTTAGGACCTCCAAATTGTAATACCACTTTATGATATTTTCACCCTCTAGAGTGAATGTGAAGGTAACACCAGATACCCTATCTTTTAGATTCCTCGGCCATAATTTTTCTTATACTATGAAAGTTAGTGGTGGAGGTCTAAGTGTGGAAACCATGCTAGAAGGTGTATTAACTTGGAACTATCACAAGTAGTGTAAGAAGCCCAATAGTTGTATATTTCCCTTTTGTTAGGAGAATGGGATCTTAGTTTGATTATTATTTTTACTAATATATATTATTATCATTCATCATGATATATATATTTAGTAATGGTTCATTCTTTTGGCATAAATTATTATCATTTATCTTGATGTTGGATCACAAAGAATGACAACAAGTTTACATTCAATTTATGAGCAGTTTATTTTGTGCAAAAGTACTCTCTTGCAACACTTTATGATTTTTATGTTCTTTCTATCAAATAAAAACCAATTATTCTTGTTCAAAATAGGATTGAATATCCATAGTGGGCTCAATAAATGGCCTCATTCGATACCCTACATGGTTATGTTGTGTGAACATAATCAGGTTCATGCTATCTGAAATCCTTTGCTAAACCTCCAAATTTTACTACTGAAACCAAAACAACACACTATAAATAACAGGGAATTTAATAACTTTTTAAGATAAAATATTGATTGGGTTTGTTTCCTACTTGGACATATCTGGTGGATACTATGGATTTAGCCTACTTGACCTCTCCATATTGAACATATTGTGCTCTATTGTCCACACCAATCCATCTTACTTTTATCTTCCCACAAACTAAGGTGTAATATCATCACAATGACTAATTAGATTAACCAGACTAATAGAAATCAGGGATAATGTTATGAGTATTGTACTTACTACTCTTACAGTGGAATATACACTGGAGAGATGGGCATGGGAGGCATGGCCGGATTTGAAATTTAAGTGATTGAGATCTCTTGAGGATGCATGGGGCATAAACACCACCCCCCAAAAATTCAAATTCTATATTGTATATAACATTAAAATTTTTATGGAGTCTTTGATGTCTTGATTGGACATTTCTTCCCAAGTTTCCTTTGATAGGTGGCCTTGGTGCATGAAAATATGACCTGAATGAATGATAAATATTTGAATGGTGTAGAATATTCTCCCCCCCCATCATTATGAAATCATCTAAGAAGGGGAAAATGTCCACAACTAGAGATACCAAGTTAGATGAAGAAGCAGTAGGGTCGTCAAAGGTAGGATTCTACTATGTGGATGCTAATCTGATAGAGGATTAATATTAGTCTAAGATAGTTTGACAATATAGTTATATCATATTCTATGAGACCCCAATATTGTTTATTTTTTAGGGGGAGACTCTATATATAGTATATAGAGACTTTTGTTAGTGCTGATAATAAGAATGGTGATACATTTCACTTACTTTGGTAATAATTATTATGGTCTATTATGTGAAGTCACTTATTACAAGTTTATACACTTTATTCATATTATCTAGCCGAAAGGAATGTGTCGATAATTAATGGATTTATGCTTTTCTAATGCTTATATGACAACTGCTATTCACCAACAACTCTAGATAGTAGATATGGGTAATATGAAGTTAAGAATATGTTTCACTATGGTTGGTATGATTATAGAGAATTTTAGGTCAATAAATACTTATCTCTGGTTATATGGATGGACCGTAAGGAATCTTTGAGTGTATTACTAACTACACATTAATGAACCATATCCATTAGAAAGTCACAAATCCATGATGACTAAATAATTGAAACCTTAAGCACTTGAATAATTTATACTTGCAATTTTAGTGCCTACATAATGTCTACAATATTAGAGTTTGAAATGCCAGTTTTTGTGCATAACTGATCTAAACTGGGATCATCAAATAATCAATGTCATTCGATTAATTTGATTAAATTTTAAGAGTGTTAAGAGCATGTTAAATAATTTCAAGGATGAATAAATAGATCCCATTCAATTCATATTCAAAAATAAGCTATTTTATTATGCAGTAAGGATAGTGGAGGAATTCCAGCATTGAACTAGTTTTAAACTCACCCTTGCAGTCCATTATTCTAAAGGCATTTAAGAAATTACGCAGTGTACAATGAATCCATAAATTACATTTGAGACTGAACCATATCTATAATATCTCTTAAATATGTACTCCCAAATTACATTTGAGACTGCTCCATGCCTACAAAATCTCTCAAATATGAATATATAAAGTTCATTTGAGTGACCCATATCTACAAAATATCCCAAATGTAAATCCATTAATTATATTTTAGAGTGATCCATATCTACCAAATCTCTTCAATATTACTTTTTTCACATGTACATATTGAAGACACCCTATTACCTAATTTAAGCTTTACAAGATAAAATAGAGGATATAATTTTTTAGGGAGAAGATATAATTTGAATTGTATTGCAAGTATGAAAAAATCACATCCCAACATTAAGAGTCTCACTGTGGATGGTGAAAATGTTTAGTGTGTTCTTGAGAGGTATTACAGCCTATAATAGCCAATGGTATATTCATTGTATCACATGGCTAAGAATTATTTTATTGCATAAGTTATAGTTTGTTGGATAGACTGTTGATAATTGATGCTCACTATCACCACCATGCATCCCAGTCAATCTGCAGACCACAATCATAATGTGTGGGCTTCTACATGCGTGGTTAACTTTATGTAACTTCAGTTTGACAAAGGCTAATAGTGGGTTCTATATTTAGTTTACAATTAGTTAGTTATTTTATTTATTTAATTTTTAGTTGTCCCTTGATTGAATAATGAAATTCCCATGCATAATGCATAACTGTTGTTAGCAGAATAAAATTGTTGTTAATAGCAATTATCTTGACTTTCTTTTTCAACCTTGAGTCTGTGTTGAGTCTCTAAACTCTATTTATAACCTCTATATTATTTTTTTTGCACGTTGTCAATAAAGCTATGTTTTTTGAAATACATAGAGAAGCTACAAAAAAAATTGGATTTGCAATTCACTTTAAAAACAGAGCATGCTCTGTTAAAAAAATAGAGCACCCTTATGATTGTTTAAAATTTGTTATTATTTATCTTTTCTTTGTCAAGAATTTACATAGATAGTGCCAATCATTTATTTGTTTTAATAGGGAAAATTTTTCTTGAGGAGTTTACTCGTGATGAAAAATAGAATAATCCAAAAAAATAACTATGCTTATACTGTAGTATAAAATAAATATTCAGCATGATAGAAGTACATTCATAATGAAAAGGTTCCCATCTAAACTCGATTATGTAATCATGTGAAAATCCAGATCTGCACCTCCTTCAAAATATGAAAATGAGGATTTTGTTTTTGCAAGGAGTAGTCACAAGTAGGAGGAGATAAAGAGTAAAGAAAATGGAGGACAAGTTGATGATAGAAGAGTACAACTATGAAAAAAATCATGGATTTAGTAGTGATATCCAAGGATTAAATAAAGTAAACCATGAGGGTTATAAGTTATGATTATTCATGTCAAAAACAATTATCACTATGGTGAATATAGAAAGATACAAAACACATTAAGTGGCTATGATGAGCACACTGGTATCAGCTTTGTTGAAGGAGTCAAAGTAGTGATCCAAATTGCATGAATAGGTATCAGTTTTGTTGAAGGTGTCAAATCAATGAGCCTTATGGTTTTTTTGTACATGCCCTTGTTGTCTATTCATTGCTTGAAGAAGTATACTAGTTGCTACATAGTTTTTTTTCTTTGGATCTAGCTCATGTGCACCATTCTGAGATGATCATCATAGAATATAATGAAAAGAGATTCAAGGTTTTGCAGTGGTCCTGATAAAGATTTCATGGATCGATATAAACTGTTCTTCAAAGTCTCTTTTACTATGTCAAAGGCATTTGACTATTCTTAGTGACTATTTCACATTATCATAAGGTAGTCTCACTGTTGCAAGAGCATTATGACCATCAAGGAGTAGTGACCACTAGGATAGTGGTACTATCATGGAAAAAATAGTGACATTGCATTTTGTATGAAGCCATGATATGAGCAGGTATAGTTACATTGGTGATAAGAATAGATTATATAATTAGAAAGAAAAAATGTGTAGTCATGTGTGGGGAGCAAAAATATTAGATTAATTTACCAGTTATGGTTTCATTGGTTGAGACTACACAAAGAACCAAATGTAGTAAAAATAGTTGAAAATAGTTAGAACACCATATTGGAAATGAACAAGAGAAAGTGGATGATCATGCTTGAGATTGAAAGATAGTGATTTTTGAAATGGAAAGATACTTTGTATGATAAAAATGGGTATTAGAAAATAAAAAAGAATGCTATGACAATGAGAAGATCAAAAGGAAATAATGATAAAGATAGTCATGCATCCATAGTGAGAGGTGTTGATATTAGATGCTATTATGATCGGAATAGGGGAGGTTAGAAAATGTTAAGGAAATTGTGCCTAACTATTGCACCTTTTTTTGGTGCAAGCACTAGTATTTTAGAGGAAAACTCTAGCAATGCTGCACTAAAATACAAATTTTTTAAAATCAAATCCTTCATATATCCTTGGAATGGACATACTCTATAATGATTTACTTTGTTTCTAACATTTGCAAGATAGTGAAATAACAAAAGCTATAGTTGTAACAGTGCAATTATTTGTGAAAATAGCATGGAGATGAATATCAAAAGACCATCAAATAGAAATTCAAAGTAGTGCTACTCAATCAAACGAAATAGTGAAGGGCGTGGATCAAATAAATGTTGGGGGAGATGGTCAAAACCAAGCCAAAATAGTAAAAAAAATGCACACAACTAGAAAATATGTCATCACACCTAAAGTATTAAAAAATGGTAATTGTATTCACTGTTCAAAGACCAAAAAGTAGTGAGCCAATGTGGAAGAAAATATTGATTATCAAATGTGGAGATGGAAGATCACTAAGGATAGAAAACATGAATGTCCAAAATATGGGAAGATGATAGCTTGATAGCAAAAATAAATGATATGCAACCATTGCAGAAGTTTGGACCTTCATTATGATGGTAAGAAAAAAGAATGTGGAGATAAAAAAGATAGTATCATGAATGGAAAAATGTAAAAGCATAGGCAACGCATAGGAATTGTTTGAGGTAATGCCTCAAATAGTTATGGTCATGTGGACTATAATTATTTTAGGATATGCACAAAACTGATTATTTGAAAAGGTTGTAGAAAAATTTAGGAAAATTACATTGGTAGGTGTAAAGCCTATTTCCACAACCATTCCCAACATTCTCTCTGCTTGTGCTAGAATGGGAGCTTTGAAATAGGGTATGGACATCCAGTAAATCATAATGCAAGGGATTATCTTTTAGACATTATGCTTGGAAATGCTCAGGTAGATATGTATATAAAATCTATATGGATAGACAAGGTGCATTAATTGTTAATATAATGTCTCAAATAAATGTGGTCTCATGTACTGCAATGATTGTGGGATACACAAAAAATTCATTAATAGAAAATTCTTTAGAAAATTTCATACAATTGCAATTGGAAGATGTAAAGCCAAATTCTAAAACCTTGATGAAGATATTTAGGCCTGATTTGGGAAGCATATGTCAGTGAATAAATCCAAGGTTTTTGAAGGCTTTAAAGAGTGCAGGGAGAGGTATGAGGTTGTTCTAAGGTGTCTTTAGAGTTATTTGGGACTTTTGAACTTTAGAGACCCTATTTTTATTTAAGCATGATGACTTGTGAAGGGGAGTTTAGAGTCTATGAAAACATGGTAAGGTTGTGGTTGAACATTAGTCCTTGAAGAGTTCTTCTATATTTGTGATGACTATGTTGAAGGTAAAAAAAAATTATATGTCCTTGTGTTGTGAGTTGTCAAGGAGAGGTTCCTTTTATCCATGCACTCAATTGTACAAGGATTTAATCAAAGGAAGGCTGGGAAAATTTATCTAAAATGGGACATGCCAGTGATAGAAGTATTTGGTTATGTTGGATCCATCCAATCATATTAGAACATGAGTTAGGGGATTGGGAACATTTAGTAACATTATATGATGTGTCCAAGAGAATTAGGGAAGATAGGGAACTCATTTAAGGTGTCTAAAGGTGATTATATCAGAGGTTGGGAATGATTATCACAGGGATAGTAAATGGGGAATCATCTAATTTGTAAAGTAAGAAGATTGAGCTTGCAATATAAGATTACAACCTACTAACAATGGATGAGAGAAACCTCTCCAAATACCTATGAATAGAGTAAAAATTCATCGCCCACAACAAACAGGCTGAATTAATTTCTCTTTAAGAGAAAATTCAACCACACCAACATTATGAATATTGTCCACCAAAATAGAAACTTGAAATCATATGAAATTGAAATTGAAAAAATAACAAAATAGGTTATCATGCAGTAATTAGATGAAATCGAAAAAATAACAAAATAGGTTATCAATTATTATGAACTGTTTCAAATATTATTGACTTATTACTAGATTGGATTTGGAAAATCTATATGAAATAAACTAGTTGTTGATTTAAATACGTTTGATACATTAGATATAAAGTTAATCAATTCTATTATTTAAAAAAATCTCAGTTTCTTGTTTTATTTCAAATAGATTTTAAAATCTAGTCTAGTAACAAGAACTATTTAAAATAGGTCATCATTGTGCACTAATATGTCTCTCACTATTGTCTTGATTTCTGAAACTTCTATAGCCTAAATACTAAAATTTTAGAACTAAGACATGCCATCCAGAAAAGAAATTCAAAATAGATGAGGTATATTCAATGAAATCCCCTAGAAAAAAAGATATAATGTATTGTTGTTTCTTTAAAGCCACAATCAACCTTCAATTCAAGCATAGAAAGAATCATATGTACTAGAAGGTTGTTGTGTATATGAAATAAAAAATGGCCACGCAACTAACATGTTGGAGACAAATTATTGAGGAAACAAGTGTGTGCTTAAAGTTATACCTGAGCATCTTCCCTTACTCTTAGGTTTTTCCCTGCAACGCCTAATAGGTCATTTATAACCTGTGAAAAAATCTAAGAGTCAGAAACTGAACTTGACTTGCTCCATAATATAAACTTAAAGTACTACTATCCATGAAAGAAACATGCTAGCACATACAATTGTTATCGAACTAGGAATGTCCATTATTTAAGTCTAAATATCTAATAATACTCTGACATGATATTTAACATTTGTAACCAACTATGAATTTGTTTGATGATTTTTGTCATGGTATCTATAACAACAACATTATTTTGCAAGTGCATCCAGGAGCTCAAATAAAAAGAAAAAAGCTATTGTACCCTAGACCATAGAAAACTGCAAATCATTATAATAAAATTATTAGTGATATCTTCCTGGTAGACATATTGTACAAACATATAAGCTTTCAGCCAAACTGATACAAAAGTTTGATAGTATTTACCAACAGGCATCTTCATGGACTATTTCTCTCCAATTGGCTACTTTTTCATGAATTTTTCAAAAAATGCATTCAACAATTAACTTAGTGGCACTAGGGATGTGTATATTTATCCTTGAATATAAACTAGGGTGATTGTTGTATTTATGTGGTAAAAAGTTAAAAAGAATTACAAGAATATGGCAATGGAACAAGACAATTAGTTAAGAGTGGCTGATTTTGTGAAGTCTATTCCTCATCTATTTATTAATGATATTTATTTGTATGGTGTTAAGTATTGAGTAAACTATTGATCTTTTGTAGATGTATAATATATGTTTAAGTTGGTTTGAAATTGAGTATGATTTCCAACACCATAGACTCCGGACATTACTCCAATCCAAAAAATCTAGAAAAAGAAAAATAGCCATATAAATAATGACACCCAGTAGATCTTTGTAAGCATGCATATTAAGACCAATTCCCATAAACATTTACAATAAAAATTCTGACAACCTTATAGCATTAACTGAGCATGCAAAAGATTATAAAAGACAATCCATTCTCACAATGAAAAGCCCACCAGCATAGAGGAAATCAATATAAAAATGAGATCAGATGCCTTTTAAAGTGTGTATATTTGTTTAAATGATTATCAGGTGTCCCCATTTAATATATAACTCAAAATTATTTGATATCCAACTTTGAAGTGTATTGATTGTTAAATTATTTTATGTAAATACCAGTGTGTTTATACCAAAATCATTACTATAGTTACTCTAGCAACAACAGACAATCAACCACTACATCCATTAATTTCAAATTTGGCTGCATCTCATGGCATAGATTCCCTCCAAAGACATAAGAACTTGCCAAATATTTAATGTGTATTTCTATTGGCCCTCGGGTATAGTCTATAGATCCATTCCAAATACATAAGAAATTAATGTGTATTGTTGATGCAGAAGCTCTAGGACAACCACAACAATAAGAAAAACATCAAGGAATGATCGGACAGAGTGGGCATGGATGAGGTTACAAAAAACCATGATTGGTTCATTAGAGGGTCACTTCACTTGTAGCCAAGGAGGGAAACAAGACACAAAAAAACATTAGTGATTGGTAACTTGTTATTTTTGGATGCTCTCAACACTAAAGTACTCCCTACAACACAAGTTCACTATCTACAAATACTCAAAACCCCATTCACCATTACTTGCATTGTCAAGCCTACAAGCCTAGTAGCCTATTTTGTGGTTTCTTGACCAAAAATACTTATACCTTAACCATGTGAATAAACTAGATGTATTTGTAGGTATATTTTGAAAATAAATGAAATAAATATCAATATGGATGTGGGGTCTTTTGGGATAATAGAACCAACAATGGACTGCACACCAATTTAGGCCTCTTTTACAAAGGACCTCCTTCAAATATTCACTCTTTTGCATAACCAAGACCACCATTAGTTGAAAATCCTCTCCAAACAAACCTTTCCACCATTATTTTCACCTAAAACTCTCAAATTTTGTCCCATAATTGAATTTTGCACTCACATTCAAGTAAAACAAGACATTTTCTTGATACTTGCAGACCTAGGGAATCAAATCTTTCCTTCCAAACTTGGTAACTCGCTCCAAAACCACCATTTAATTTTAGAGGACTCTCAACAATAATTTGTTTTTAATTTAAAATCTTTCTTCATTGCTCTTCAAGATCCCTGCACAATTGAATCTCAAATCATGCTCCTACAGGAGAAGCAAAAGCACGTAGTTGCGTAGCGTATACATCAAATGGTTTTCCCATAAAACATTATGATAATGCTTATACTTAGCATTATGAAACTATTCAATAATTTTGTTTCATATAGTATGTAATCCCTCATATAAGCTGCATTATCAACTAACAGTAATTTTTAAGGTGTTTCTTTAGGTGCATGCACTCACATATATAAAATATTTCATTCCTCCATAAATGAAATGCTCCTCATATATACATAACTATTCTTCTGTATAGATTCATCCCATTAGGAATCAAGGTGACAATACCTCTATATGTGCTTTCCTCTGAGCATAAAACTAACAAACTATCCAATAATTTGTTGACAAGACAAAAAAGAAAACAAACATCCTGTTGCAAGCATAAAGAAACCAAATCCACAATAATTGTTACAAGAAATAGAGCCTTGATTACATAAAATAAATTTCTATATTGGCAGCTTTACTATTGGTACTATGTTATCCTAGAAATAAAATGACTGAGCTCTACACTAAATTTCCCTATGCCATTTAGAAGACAATAGTAATATTGTAGGCATTAAATTTAGATTGATATGTGTTGCATGTGCTGAGAAATGCAATGTTGACATTCTGATTATGATATATACCTTGAGTCTCCCAAAAGATGGTGCTAAATTAATTTCATAAATGTGATCAACCTGCAAGGAAATTAATACCATACTACCAAGTAGCTACATGAATATATAACCTCTTAGTAGCAAAACAAATTCAATAAACCAATCTTCGGAAATAGATTATTTATTCTACCCTAAGTGCCAAGATCTCCTCTATAGTCCTCTTATGAAAGTAGGGCACGTTTTCCTGACAAAAACTAAGGGGTAAATCCTGACTATGAAAATCAGCCTATTTGATCATAAAAACACCACAAGCCCACCCATTTTCCTGCCTTGTAAGATCTTCCAAAAATTCTTTCTCCCAGTCACTTACATCTAGATCCTTGTCTGATTTATCCTTTGCCTCATCTAAAATATATTTTGTTAAAACTTCCAACGCACATGCATCAATTCCTTTAAGTGAGTCCAGATATTGAAATTTCTTTTCCTTTATATCAATGATAGCCAAGCACCAATGTATTTCCTTATGGGTAGGTTGTCACAACTAATAATAATTTTTATTTCCCCCATTTATGTAATTTTTCAATGATGAATTTAAGAGATATGAAAACTTTTCTATCAAAACCCTTGTTATAGAGGGTTTCAAACCCACTTTTAGAAAAACAATGATATGTCCTTCAAAGCTCAATGAAAATTACCAAATCCCGATGTATTAGAAACTAGACTCAGCCATATTTCCAACCATATATGTCTTGTATCAAAATGAACTCACATTAAATCACAACATGTGCCTTAACAACAAGATTGCAAAAAAAATGATGCGGAAAATAGTAAACTTCCACAAAAAAAATGATAACTTTCACAAAAATGGATCAAATTGTGTGAGAGTTGGATTAAAAAAACTATATAAAAAACCTATGAAACCATATGGATTATACATCACAAATTTAGTGTATGGAGAAGAATAATTATCTCCAATATTAAAAAATTAGAAAAATCAGAAAAAAGCAATTAAGTTTTTATTAACAAAATTCTCTAAAAATTCTCCAAAAAATCCAACCCCCTTATCTCACAATGGAATTATGTTTAAATAAACATCATAAACCATTATGATCATTTGAAATAGATCAAAACCAACCCCCAAGACCTCCAAACTACCTTTCGACAACAATTTTTACACTTTTGCAATTTTTGCATTTCGACAACATTGCAACTTTTTTGACAACTTTTTCCAAACTTGACCAAATAGCCTCAAACTCTTTCCAATAGACTCCAAATCACCTAATTTGAACTTAGACACCTAATTACAATCTTATTGCATCATTATTCATAATTTTAATTACTTTGACCTTCAATGGCCTCATAGGCCCATATGACCTTGATAGCACAAAGTGTCTTACAAATTGAAATTAATGGATTGTATCGGTTCATAGGACCTTATTCAAAAACAAAAAAAAATGGCCTTAACAATGGCCTTATTACATGTTTTCAGAAAAAGACACAAGAGTACTCCATGGTTACCTCAAGGGTAACTTAGTGCTCCTACACCAATATCTCTTTGGTACGTGAGTATAGATTCACTCCAAATATACAAGCACTTGATGTGTAATATAATTTGACCTTGGGAATAGATTCACTCCATATACATAAGCACTTGATGTGTATTTCTATTTGGTACATATGTTTAAGGGTATAGAGTCACTCTAACTATATAAGCACTTGATATGTATTTCTATTTGACTTGGTATTTCAAATACATAAGAACTTATCTTTCCAAATACTTAATGTTTATTTCTATATGACTAGAGGCATACATATACTCAAAATGTGTAAGATCTTTCCTCTCTACTTCTAATTTCCATATGACAAGGCTTAAGATGAACCACATGGGCTCAAGTAAATTTATTTTATTTCATTTTAAGCCTCAATTGAAGTTGATTTGGAAGGAGAAATTTCACATAGATTGGAGTGAGGGGTGAGCCTTCACAATAATTGCATGAGATGGAAGTTGAAAATTTTAATTTTAAAGCTTAAAGAACTAGTGCTTGGATTTTGTGAATGTTATTTATATAAGAACCAGTATATTTCCTTATGGATAGGTTGTCACAATCAATAAGAATTTTTATTTCCCCCATTTGTGTAATTTTTCAATGATGGATTTAAGAGATATGAAAACTTTTTTGTCCAAACCCTTGTTATAGAGGGTTTCAAACCCACTTTTAGAAAAACAATGATATGTCCTTCAAAACTCAATGAAAATTACCCAAGCCTGATGTATTAGAAACTAGAATCGGCCCTATTTACAACCATATATGTCTTGTGTCAAAATTATCTCACATCAAATCACAACATGTGCTGCAACAACAAGATTGCAAAAAAAAATGATGCAGAAAATAGTAAACTTCCACAAAAACAATGATAACTTTCACAAAAATGGATCAAATTGTGTGAGACTTGGATAAAAAAAAAAAGATTCAAAACCATATGAAACCACATGGATTAGACATCACAAAGTTATTGTATGGAGAAGAATAATGATCTGCAACATTAAAAAATCAGAAAAAATCACAGGAAAGGAATTAAGTTGTTATTAAAACATTTCTCTAAAAATTCTCCAAAAAATCCAACCCCCTTATTTTAAGATGGAATTATGTTTAAATAAACATCATAAACCATTATGATCATTTGAAACAGATCAAAACCAACCCAAGACCTCCAAACTTGTACCTTTCGACAACAATTTTTATACTTATGCAACTTTTGCATTGTGACAACATTACAAATTTTTTGACAACTTTTTCCAAACTTGACCAAATAGCCTCAAACTCTTTCCAATAGACTCCAAATCACCTAATTTTAACTTAGACACCTAATTAAAACCTTATTGCATCATGATTCATAATTTTACTTACTTTGACCTTTAATGGCCTCATAGGCCCATATGACCTTGATAGCACAAAGTGTCTTACAAATTGAAATTAATGGATTGTAATGGGTCCATAGGACCTTATTCAACAACAAAAGACAAAA
Source organism: Thuja plicata (assembly GCA_018584345.1). Lineage (NCBI taxonomy): Eukaryota > Viridiplantae > Streptophyta > Pinopsida > Cupressales > Cupressaceae > Thuja > Thuja plicata. The sequence goes on along the minus strand of MU225402.1, from coordinate 2,156,331 downwards.
ATGGACTTATTACATGTTTTTAGAAAAAGGCACAAGAATGCTCCATGGTTACCTCAAGGGTAACTTAGTGCTCCTACACCAATTTCTCTTTGGTATGAGGGTATAGATTCACTCCATATATACAAGCACTTGATGTGTAATGTAATTTGACCTTGGGAATAGATTCACTCCAAATAAATAAGCACTTGATGTGTATTTCTATTTGGTAAATCCGTTTAAGGGTATAGATTCACTCTAATTATATAAGCACTTGACATGTATTGCTATTTGACTTGGAATTTCAAATACATAAGAACTTATCTTTCCAAATACTTAATGTGTATTTCTATATGACTAGAGGCATACATATAATCCAAATGTGTAAGTTCTTTCCTCTCTACTTCTAATTTCCATATGATAAGGCTCAAGCTGAACCACATGGGCTCAAGTCAATTCACTATATTTCCTTTTAAGCCTCAATTGAAGTTGAGTTGGAAGGAGAAATTTCACATATATTAGAGTGAGGGGTGAGCCTTCACAATAATTGCATGAAATGGAAGTTGAAAATTTTAATTGTAAAGCTTAAAGAACTAGTGCTTGGATTTTATGAATGTTATTTATATAAGCATCAGTGTATTTACTTATGGATAGGTTGTCACAATCAATAATAATTTTTAATCACCCCATTTGTGTAATTTTTCAATGATGGATTTAAGAGATATGAAATTTTTTCTGCCCAAACCCTTGATATAGAAGGTTTCAAACTCACTTTTAGAAAAACAAGGATATGTCTTCAAAAATCAATGAAAATTACCAAAGCACGATGTATTAGAAACTAGAATCGGCCATATTTCCAACCATGTATGTCTTGTGTCAACGGGTGGGATAATGGTAAAGTGAACATCCTTGGCAAATCTGTCAAGCTTACTCTGGATTTTTTGGATGATATCATGGGCCTTCCACTGGAGGGAATGCCATTCATTAAAGATAAAAAAGAAGGAAACAAAGGGTACAACAAATTCCCCAAAATAAACGAGGAAAGGGCAATGCTGGTGAAGAACAATCTGGACTACATCAATTTGTCAAACATTAAACGCATTTGGGTGTTTGTGATAAGGGCAATCATGGAATATTTTACCCTGGATGACAGATTCTCTATGGTATACAACTATCACTTTGTCTTGGCAAATCACTTTCATCATGACATTAGGGTTTGTTTTCCCTTCTATCTTTTAAGCTCGCTCAACCAGAGCATCATTGATCATAGGGAAAAGTCTTCTCCTATTTTACATGAAGGTCTTATTTTTTTGATAATGGATTATATTAAAGATCATATCCCTGATCCTATCCCCAAGAGCATTGAGAATGTTAAAAGGAAGAGCATGAATATGCCCACTGGTATGAGCCCTAGTAAGCCTAAAGCTAAAAAAAGTCATAATAGCCCTGTTGAGCCTGATATTTCCTTATCTATCTATGATGATATTGAGGGCATGAAAACATATGATGATCAGGAAGTTGTCTCTTCTGAGGATGAGGGTATCATGACATACCCAAGCAAAAATGATGATCTTAATACTAAAAATAGTAAAGTTGAGCTGCTGGAGGGTAAAGGCCAAAAAGAGGAAGACCAGAAGACAAAGAACATTATTCTTGAGGAGATCACGATTGATATTAACAATATCAATGACACCCACATCAAGGATCTCACTACCAATAATGAGGTGGACAAGGAGCAGGATCAAGATATTTAGGATTCTAACAGGGATTTGGGGGATAATAATACCCTTATTCAGAATCATGATGGTAAAACTGTTGAGGAGGAGGACCAGAACCAAGATTGTCATATCCCTCATAATGTGAAGGAGCAAATGGATGTTTCTGATATTGAAAAGATAAATAATAAGAATGAAGAGGAGACAACTGTCCCTGATGAGGAAACTATTAAAGCTGTCAATGATGAGCATAGCCATGAAATCCCAAATGATAAAGGTGAAGTGAAGAATGATCAAAAGAATAAAAGCCTTAATGACAAGCTCTGTGAGAGGGAGGTCAATGTTAAAAGGATGGCTTCTCTTACCTTCCTTCAAATGGCCAGAAACAAAGTAGAGAATAGATACAAAATGGATAAGTGGATTCAGGATGACATCAATCAAATGAAAGCTAACCATAAAAGTATGGAAGATAAAATTTCTTTGCTGGAGGATATAGTGGACAAAATGTGTAATGACTCAGTTATGTATTAGCAAGGTAATGATGTGTTTGATAAGGTTAACAACATGGATAAAAAGATTAGCATTCTGGTAGATAACATGCTTAAAAATATGACTGATAAGATAAACAACAATAAAGCACTATTGAAAAAACTTGCTAACATCAGCAACATTGGCATGAAAAACTCTGTGGATAATTTAAATTCTCTTTATAATCTTCTCGATAGTAACTACAACAACAAGGTAAAGCATGAGAATGAAGACCCCCAAGAAATTCAGATTTTGGGTCCTAGATCTAGGACACGCTCTAGCACAAAAAGGAAAACCGACATCCAAGCCAAAGATATTACCAAGATGAGGGATTCGATCCAGTGCCTGGAATTTCAGATGGTCAAAGTTCAAATGCTGGAAGACTAGATGGAAAATGTTTAGCTGCTTGGCTGGTGGTTGTTGGTTGCTAGAAGTTTTTTGTTCTTTGACTGCTGGGAGTTTTTGCTGTTTGTAGTTTGCTATTTTTCTTTGTTCTAAACTCTAAAGTTCTATCTAGGTTTTAGCCCTCTCTCGGTGTTCTGTCATGCTTGACAGCTCGCTATTTTTCTTGTTGCTTCCTGTTTATCTTTCTGTTTCTATGTAAAGGGTTTTGAGGTCCCTTCAAAACTTATTGTTACCTTAATCAAAAACCATGTATGTCTTGTGTCAAAATGATCTCACATTAAATCACATCATGTTTTGCAACAACAAGATTGCAAAAAAAATTGATGTAGAAAATAGTAAACTTCCACAAAAACAATGATAAATTTCACAAAAATGGATCAAAATGCATGAGAGTTGGATAAAAAAACTATATTCAAATCCCTATGAAACCATATGGATTAGACATCACAAAGTTACTGTATGGAGAAGAATAATCATCTGCAACATTTAAAAATCAGAAAAAATCACTGGAAAGAAATGAAGTTTTTGTTATTAAATTTCTCTAAAATTTCTCCAAAAAATCCAACCCCCTTATCTCACGATGGAATTATGTTTAAATAAACATCATAAACCATTATTATCATTTGAAAATATTCAAACCAACCCAAGACCTCCAAACTACCTTTTGACAACAATTTTTACACATGCAATTTTTGCATTGTGACAACATTACAACTTTTTTGACAACTTTTTCCAAACTTGACCAAATAGCCTCAAAATATTTCCAATAGACTCCAAATCACCTAATTTTAACTTAGACACCTAATTAAAACCTTATTGCATCGTGATTCATAATTTTACTTACTTTGACCTTCAATGGCCTCATAGGCCCATATGAGCGTGATAGCACAAAGTGTCTTGGATAATGAAATTAATGGATTGTAATGGGTCCATAGGACCTTATTCAACAATAAAAATAAAAAATGTCCTTAAAAATGGCCTTATTACATGTTTTCATCAAATGACAGAAGAATACTCCATGGTTACCTCAAGGGTAACTTAGTGCTGGTACACCAATTTCTCTTTGGTACGAGAGTATAGATTCACTCCAAAGATAGAAGCACTTGATGTGTAATGTAATTTGACCTTGGGAATAGATTCACTCCAAATACATAAGAATTTTAAGTGTATTTCTATTTGGTTCATTTTTTTAAGGGTACGAGTCACTCTAATTATATAAGCACTTGACATGTATTGCTATTTGACCTCGTATTTCAAATACATTAAAAATTATCTTTCCAAATACTTAATGTGTATTTATATATGACTAGAGGCATACATATAGTCCAAATGTGTAAGATCTTTCCTCTCTTCTTCTAATTTACATATGACAAGGCTCAAGCTGAACCACATGGGCTCAAGTCAATTAATTGTATTTTCTTTTAAGCCTCAATTGAAGCTGAGTTGGAAGGAGAAATTTCACATAGATTGGAGTGAGGGGTGAGCCTTCACAATAATTGCATGAGATGGAAGTTGAAAATTCTAATTGTCAATCTTAAAGAAATAGTGCTTGGATTTTGTGAATGTTATTTATATAAGCATTCAACAATTTGTAATCATGCTTGAATTGCATATTAAATTTCAAATTAAGATTGATAAGTCCCAAGCGTTTTTCAAGCACCTAATTTAAATTGTAAATAGAATTATATTACATAACTGAGTAGTAAATGCTAGTGATTGATTATTTAAGTATATCAAGATGCTCCAACATATTGATGATAAAGAGAAACTTATTCTTTACTAAATGAGTGTCCTTACAATTGCAGAAGAGAATTCTTTGTAGGCTTTCTATATGCTTAATAATTTTTTAGAAACTTTGAGGTCTGAAGTATTTTGGCACAAGGATATTATCCTTCTAGCCACTCTTTCCAAACATTGTTGGCCTTGACTATAGAAATTATGGTCTTATTGTCTTCCAAGATATCTAGAAAGAAGTCTTATTATCCATTTTGCAATGTGGCAGGTTCTTGTCCCTCTTCCCTTACAGAATTCTTCGCGAATATTTAACTAATTATAGTTTTGACAGAAGAAAAAGAGGATGCAATGTAAGGATATTGTTGGAAATTTTAATACATCCAATCATAAAAATAAATTTTTCAGAACAAAATTATAGTTTGACTTTAATTTTAATAATATGCCACTTCCATAGTCAGACAATGACTCATATCCCAAAGGGGATGCATATAAATGATGAAATTTCACCATGTTTCAGTATTACCATTGTGGGGGTATACGTGGAGGAGGCAAGGCAACAAAAGTTAGCATAAATTAAATATTATTAAGAGGGTTGGAAAGCAGTTGCTAGGAAAAATAATTTCAACACATCAAGAGAGTTGTTCATCTCTTCTTGGTAGTTCCAAATGAGTACTAAATTGTCATGAACAAAGTGAGGAATAAGAGCCACTTCATTAATAAGAAGAAAAATGTTGTAGATTAGATTCTAATTTTTAACATGTTTGAATAAATATTCAAGAGAATTGGTAGTGAGAATATAAAGGAATGGGGCCAATGGATAGTATTATCTTATTGACATTTGAATAGAAAAGGGTTAGAGTAAATGGAGCCATTAATAACCATGCAACCATTAATATCAGCAAAGAGGGGTTGAATGTGACAAATGATCTTGGGAAAAGGGCATAGTTGCCATCCTTTTTATCATAAACCTTGTCAAAATGCAACTCAATCAAGACGCTATGTTCTCCTATTTTTTTTTATCCAACTCACCCATTTCCCAAGCAAGTACCAACGTGCATTATGTAATTCCCTTCCTAATTTGTTCATGTATTTCTATTTCTTGAGTCATGTTTCTAATTCTTTTAACTGTAGTTGTGTCTAGAATATTATAAGAGGTATTAACAAAATTAATTGATCTCCACAAACTTTGTTTTCATTTTTTCCCTTAGGATTCAACATCACTAGCCTTTGATTAATGGAAGGACCAAAAAATCCCTTTGGTAAGGTCTATCTTTGTAAATCTTAGATAGTTCCTCCATGCTAAATGGCCACTTTGTAGATGTACCAAGTCATTAAAATTCAATTTAATAGGCAAGGCATGTGATTGGGTGAAAAATAAATCTGGGCCTAAAACTCCGCTAATCTCTTTACCATAAATATATTTTTAATAGGATGCAACTAGCACTTAGGTACACAACATTTGAAATCACTTGAGATAGGGGTGAGTAACTTTCACCTTTGCAATTAGAAGTAATTTGGTTGGTGTTAGTGCCTACAAAATTCTTAACCCTTACAACAACTGAAATGGTTTTGCAAAACAAACATAGAATAAGGGACAACTAAAACTATTATCACAACCAAAATATAAATTATCATGAAAATGAATACAACTTATAAAAAAAATTAAAACATTTATGTAATCTCATTGTGAATCTTCATGCACTTCTTTGTGAGAACTCCAATGTTCACTGAAGTTTAGATTTCATTTCCAAAAATTTTATCCTGCTAACAATCTAGTGTTTAAACATTTAAAAATCATGATAAATAATATATGGTATCATTGGCTTTCATTTTAGTGGTCAAATTAAAATCTTACAAATTAAAATGGGGAGATGGAACAAAAGACACTCCTAGAAAATTACACAATTTTCTATTCTATGCAATGTAGAAAATGAAAAGTTCAACAGGTACCTATATCATGTACCACATTCATCAGGTTAATCCAATAAAGTAATGAAAGAGCCTAATTCCTTTGAATTCATTCCAAAATCCATAAAGAAATCTGTTATGAATTTATCAATTTCAGGATCAATGATGGGTTTTTATTTTGAAGAAGTTTGGCTATGTTACCTCCATACAATCGAATCTCCATTGCGAAGGATACATCCAACACCCACTCCCATGTTAATTATGGTCTGAATGGAAACCACCAGATAAAACATCCAACCAGATCTTGCATATACAGTTGCACACATTTAATCGCAAACATATAAGAAAATAACATGCAATTTGAAAGTGGGTTATGCAGATAGAATATAAATTTTACCAAGGATATCTCTGGCGAGCTCTCTATAGTGAATGTGGTGTTGCCCCTACTTCTCTCAGTTATCAAGAAACTTTAGAAATAATAAAATAAGTGTAAAATGTGACCGCTATAGTAGTGGAGAGGGAGAAGAGACCCAATGCCCAATCCATGTTGTGGAAGGTGTAAGGCAGTGTCCGAGTTGTCTGTCCAATTATTGTAGTCGTCAAATGAAGCCCAATGTGTCACCATGTCCCTAATTCATATCTCTACTCAATAAATTTCTTCTAAAACTAGTGTCAAATAGAATTGAAGATAAGTTTAACAAAATTGAACTACACCACAAAATAAAACATAAAACATGAATTGCACCACAACATTGGACTGCACCACGACATTGGACTCCACCACAAGATAAAGCATGAAAATTGTAGAGTGATAGATCCATTTGATCAAATGAAAGAGAAAAACCTTCATGTTTAATGAAATATTCTCTAATGCATAGTTGAAGAAATATTAAAAAAATCACATTTTATTCCAATTAATCTTTGCTTGTCCTCAATACCAAATTTTTACTCGAAAATCATAGTTTTTTTGCATTTAATTGGTCAAACTAATTTTTGACTTTTTCAGAGCAAATTACAATTTTTTTGTTTAGGTTCTTTTTTGGGTATTTATTTCTCATTTTGCGACAGTTTTTCACCTAGCCCTAACCCATTTGTCCCCAATTAATTAAAAATATTTATCTTTGGGTTTTCTAAATTATTCCCCATATAGATTTTTGCTACCATGCTAATGCCCATTATAGGCTTCTCCCCAACTTGAGCCAGCATGCAATGGCCTCCATTGAAAATGTAAACCTTATTCTATAAATATATTTGAGAACAATCACAAGCATGGTCGCACATATATCCTCATGAGGACCATGTCTACATATATTCTCATCAAGACAATAATTCAGTGCCACAGAAGTAGCAACATCCAATTTACAATTATCAAAGTCGTGGATATATTTACGAGTATCAAACTCATAGATATGAGCTTTGTTATTTTATGTAGGCTGAGAAGGTAGAGCTCTAATTTTTTATTTCTATTAAGAGAATATTTATTTGAGTATCTCCACTTCTTTCTTCAGACAAAAATATCCTTAAAGGCCATACTAGAAACCTTCCCATTATCAACAAGGGGTGCAAAAGAAGGTCGAAGAGAGAATAATATTTATACATAGCAAAAAAAATGTACTCTTTCAGGATGGAGAGAACCTAAAAATCATTTTGATTCAATTATCAATGAAACTATTGACATTCATCCAATTTTCCCATAATCTTCCTACTATCGAGGCTTACCTAAAAAAGTAATGGTAATCCATAATAGCATTGTTAAAATCGATCATGCATTTCCAAGGTGTCAGTGAGGTCAAAAGATATCAAGATGGTTAGCATAGGGTTTGCATTGAAGGTTTTAGAATAGAACTTCCAGAATCCTTAACCAAACCAAGAACATCCATGATTTTGAAACTTTGCTGCTAGTTAATGGAGAGGAATGATGGGTTTCTATCTAAACATGAAATCAATCATTGGTATCAAGTTTGATTGTTTTACCAAGTCTAGAAACAAGACTTAGGTGCCAAGTATAGAGGCTTAGATTAAGAAAAATTAAATCCCTTTGAATCTCAAGCAGTAGCCTTTCTCGCTATTGAAATGTAGAAAATGATGGAAGAGCTAATGTAGCTATATATGTACCAGAAAGATGTGTAGGTCCTAAATCCAAACAAGAACAAAAGAAAATGAGAGCGAGGCAGAAAATAATCAGAAACAAACCCGAGTATCTTGGTAGCCATGGAGATTAGCGCTCAACATCAACTGGTGTAGTTAGGAGAGTAGCTAGGGAGGATGAATGAATGCCATGAGAGATGTCATAATGAAGCGCATAGGAGGCTTCAAAATAGGCTTTCTAGAGTGAGCGAGCAAGAAAGTGCATATTGGCTTAACTAGAAGGAAAATGATTAAAGTTCCCTCCAACGCTTTTCATGCTAAAAACAAATTGGCTAAAATTCCATCCAAATGTGAATTAAGGCCTTTACAATTTTTATTAAAAAAATTAGCATTTACATTGTTTAATGTTAATTTTTTTTAAATTATTAATAAATTATCAATATTTTTAACTATGTTTTAAATTACAAGCTATAAATTATTAATTCTTTAACTATGTTTTTAATTATTTTAGATTTACATTCTTTAAATTTTAAATGGTCTTTTATCTTTAATTTTTCAATTCAAGTCTATTTAAATAGTTGTATATGCTAAGTATGAGATATTTTCTAGAGAAGGTCAAATTATAATATAACTGTGTGGCTTTTGAGTCTAGCTCATTGACCCGTGTTTCTTGAGTAGTGGTTCACAAGAAGGAATATCTTATGAGAATGAATATAACACTTAGCACTCATTGCATGAGAGATATTGACAAATAGTGGCCGGAATAATGTTCGCACAATAAGTCTATTGGCGAACACACATTATTGGTGAAATGCAACTTCTAAGAATATAAGTATATGATATTAACAAATGTTAATGTGTAAAGGAGTATTAATAATTCATTTAGTCATTTTTATAATAAGTGTGACTAATTATTTAGTCATTTATTTGGTCATTTTACCCGATGACCAAATTGGTCATTTATTTAGTCATTTAATTTATCATTTATTTACTCATTTTACTCGATGACCAAATTGGTCATTTACTTAGTCATTTATATTTGTGAATTGCAAAAAAATGGTAGAACATGATCAGTTTTAGTCATGTGACTAAAATTTTAAGTCACATATTCATTTATTTGCCCAAATTATACTAGTGAGAGTAACCTTGAAGGGGTGATAGGTTGAGACACCAAGTAGTGTAGAGTCTCCCATGTGTGGAGGGATAGACATGGGTGTTTTTGGCCCCCATGATGCCAAGAAAGCCTGAAGGCACCAGGGCGTCATAAGGAGAATTTTTTATGGTTGAAGGCTATGGTTTTGCATCTTGAGAAAGTTGGTTTGATCAATTCCATGTGTGGAATTTTTTTGGTATTTTGTGCTTTGGTTTCTCCTCCTGAGCTAGTCTACTATCACCCCACTTTTGGAGAAGGCCTCATGGAGACCTTCTTTTTGTTAAACCATGGAAGGGAAATTTCTTGTTGAGCTTGTGAGTGTTCAATTTTTTGTGTATGCCTGTTTGTATCCATGTTCAGTTCTAGATCCCCAAGCTCGAGGGTGGCTTTGCAAATGACTAGGTTGGGAAGTGAGCCTCCATGGACAATCTATTTCTATCACAGGTTTTCAAATGTACCTTGGAGGTCTTATGAGCATTTTTGAGCTTTCAGTGGCCCACAAGAATTAGGGTTTCCTTTGTTGTATCCCATCCTTTGTAACAAATATTGTTTTTTTCTTGTAATGTTTAAAGCTTGGAGAAATTGTTAAAGCTTGTAAAAAGGGATTTTAATATATGTTAAAAAGGAAATTTTACTCATACCCTTGCAACGATTTATAGACTACTTGAAAGTTTTCAATTTATTGCATATGAGTATCTTAGATTTAAATGAATGATTTATCATTTTTTAATTTTTCATTTGGTTAAGTTGCAACTCATTTATAACTAAATTTTATAGTTGAAGAAATGGATAAAATAAGTAAGGCCTATTTAAGTTTCAAAAAAAAAATCAAGGTTATATATATGTATTTTTGGTAAAATGAGTTTTTCCATTTAATTGATTTATTTATAAA
>MU225402.1:2071784-2110227 GCA_018584345.1 Thuja plicata | reverse complement strand
ACTGAGCATCAAAAACAACATTTCAGAAGGAGTAGAGAGAGACAATAGAAACTTCAAGCACTTTGGGGTTTGCATTCATTTGTTTTCCTTTCTTTTCTTGTACATTTTATTGGTTATGCTTCAAGTTTTTCATTTTAGTAGTATTTGTGTATTGGATTTATATCATTTGTAAAACCTTTGCTACTAACCCTCACCTTTGGAAAGCTTGGGAACCACGAATGTCAAAAATAGGCATACATTTTGGCATACAGATACAGAGCCACAATAGGCAAAACTATTGGCACTGGAGGCTCGCAGACAAAAATCACACATTTGTTGTTTGACTTCAAGAAGGACATTATCAATAAAATGGCCACCCAATTGAACAAAATGAAGGAGAAAAAGAAGCATGAGGAGGCCGAAGCCATTCTAGTAGAATTCTATCCACATTGTAGATAGAAGAAGAGATATTTTTGTTGCAAGTTGGTTGCCAACATGGAGACTGCACAACTACTCATTGATTACAAGCCAATTGAAGGAGATGATGAGTAAGTATTATTCATTGCACAATGAATACCATGGGCTCAAAGACAAGGTATATTTCAGGACCCACTTACTTTTAATGGTCCATTTTATAGTAATCAATGGCAACAACCTATGAATAATCAATAACCTCCTTGGAATAATCCTCAACCTCAGTGGCAACCTTACCCAAGTCCTCAATGGTAAAAAACCCAAGGACATTGACAAAAACCCAAGGGAATTGGAAACAAAACCAAGGGAATTGGGGGCCTCCACAAGGGAATTGGAAACAAAACCCTTAGTGGTGAGGAGGTCAGCAATGCCCAAACCAGCAACAGGGACTCCTACAGCCACCACCGAAGCCACAACAACAAGCCCTTCTGCCACCTCCTGCGGCCACAACAATACCTCCTAAGCCTACTCAAGTCCATGCCCAACCTCATCTGAATCCTAATAATAGGCTGCCAACACCTCAACAAAATGTCTATTTAGTTGATCAAAACTAGTACCCTGCCTACGCAATCAATGACATTCATTTACGGTCAGGCAATACTCTGCCCACACCTCCTATTATAATTGAAGTAACTCTAGATGAGACCCTACCTCAAACTACTCTAGAGTCCACTCCAGTAGGTCTAAAGGTATTACCAGCACCAATACATCCAGATGCACCTCCCTTTCCACAAAGGTTGCAGGATGATCACTCGAAACATAAAGACGATGCAACCTTTGACATCCTAGACCAATTAAAGAACATCAATACTCAGATTCCACTTTTTCAAGCAATAAAGGATGTCCACACATATGGGAAGGCTATAAAAGAAGCCTACTTTAAAAATCCTGGTCGTAAGCGGAAGGACCCCCAAACAGTCCATGTCATGGGTAAACTTGCTAATATCATGCTCGGCAAAATAATGGTCCCTAAGTATTCTGATCTAGGTAGCTCGATTTTCAAAGTAACCATCAATTGGACAGCCATCAAAAATGCTTTGATAGACTTAGGAGCTTCCATAAATGTCATGACAAAAGATATCATGCAGAAACTCCACATCACTACCCTTTGGGAAACACCCACTATCCTGCAGCTCACAGACAATTCTACAGTCAAACCCGATGGGGTAGAGGAGGATATAGTTGTTGACCTTGATAAATGGTCTTACCCTGTAGACTTTATGATCCTCTTTCCTAAAGACACATTAGGAGGCTACCCCATAATTCTTGGTTGACATTGGCTGGCTACTGCTGATGCCTTTATAGGATGCCACTTAGGCGGTATAACCATTTCTAATGGTCATCATACTAAGACATTAGCCTTTTACCCACTAGCACAACCACAAACGGATTTTGCCTCACCAATATGGCCTAACATTGGAGAGGAGGCTAAGGTAGTAAATTCAATAGCCCAACTCATGATGTTAGAGGAGGACACCATAATCACCAACATTCTGAAAACCAGTATGGTCAAGATTCAGAATCCATTAACTGTCCCAGCCCCATAACTGCTCCCTGCAAGATTTGTACCCTGATTGTGCCTTACCTCCCTCTCATGCAGCTGAGCACCTCTACCACCAACTAATCCCCCATGAGTTCCAAGCACCTCCATAAATTGATGCATCTATGGTATAACTCACAAAGCAATTGGAAGTTTCCCCTGACCATTGCTTATATATTAATAGCCAACTTACAAACCAGAAATATACATCTTTAACCAACCTGCTGAAAAGCCATACCACGACCTTCACCTGGAATTATTTGGACATGAAGGGTTTGGACCCTAAACTATGTACCCACCAGATCTTCCTAAAAGTAGACAAACATCCTGTTAGACAATTCTAGAGGCATATAAACTCTGCGTTAAGAGAAATAGTCAAAACAAAGTTACAAAAACTACTTAACGTCAGTTTTATCTACCCCATCTCTGATAGCCAGTGGATCTCACCTTTAGTCATTGTCCTGAAGAAAGGAGGAAATTGGAGAGTATGTGTTGACTATAGGGAACTTAACAATGCCACCAAGAAGGTTCATTTTCCCCTGCCATTTATAAACCAAGTTCTAGATTCCCTAGCAGGAAAACATTACTTTTCTTTCCTAGACGGATATAGTGGCTACAACCAGATCAGGATCCTCCTTGGAGATCAGGAGAAAACAACATTTAATTTCCCTTGGGGAAAATTTTCCTAATCTTTACTTCCTTTTGGTCTCTGTAATGCTCCAGCTACATTCCAGTTAGCGGTCATCAACATTTTTGCTAATATCTCCCATGATTGCATGAAAATATACATGGACAACTTCACAACTTATGGGGAAACCTATGAGGAAGCATTGGTCAATTTGGGCAGAGTTTTTACTAGGTGTAAGGAGCATAATTTGTCCCTCAATAGTGAGAAATGATTCATGATGATGCAAGAAGGTGTGGTGTTAGGTCATTACATCTCTGCCAAGGGAATACAAGTGGATCCAACAAAAATTGAAGTAATCATAAACCCACCTACTCCCGCCAAATAAAAGGATGTTTGTATCTTTCTAGGGCATGCTTGTTATTACAAGTGGTTCATTAAGGATTTCAAAAAATTAGCAGGGCCTATGTACTCCCTTCTCATAAAGGATTCAGAATTCGTATGGACAACATCTTGTGCAGAATCCTTCCTACAACTGAAGAAACTAATTACACAGGCACCAGTTCTTAGAGGACCTACTTGGGAATTATCATTCCATATACACATAGATTCCTATGACCATGTAGTAGGTGCTATCCCCAGGTAGAAAGAAGGACCAGTGGAGCATGCCATCTACTTTATCAGCAAGAATTTACAGGGTGCAAAGTTGAACTACATAGTCACTGGAAAAGAACTTTTGGTTGTGATTTATGCACTGGACAAGTTTTTCCCCTACATAACTGATTACCCAATATTTGTGCGTACTAATCATGTAGCCATCAATTATTTGGTAAATAATCCCGCTATTACAGGTAGGCTTTCCAGATGGCTCCTGTTGCTACAAGAGTTTGACATCATGATAACTGGGCAAAAAAAATGTAGTTGCTGATTTCCTATCTAGATTACAGAATGATGATGACCCACATGCCATTGATGACAATTTTCTAGATGACCACCTATCTAATATTTCCATTCATACCCCTTGGTATGCTGACATTTCCAATTATTTGGTTACTCAAAAGGTACCACCACATTTTTCTTCCAAGGAAAAGAGGCTATTAATTGAGAAGACTTTCAATTTTTCTTGGCTGGCAGACTGTCTCTTCTACATTGGACCCGATTAGATCCTAAGAAGTTGTATTCATGAGGATGAGACATATGATATCCTTCATGTCTACCATGATTAACCTGGTGGTGGTCATTTTGCAGCCAAACATACAACCGTGAAGATATTCAATACTGGCTATTATTGGCCCACTCTCTATAAAGATGCAACCAATTACACCCACAAGTGTGATAGATGTTAGAGGATGGGCCGGCCTACCAAATCAGATGAAATGCCTCTATTTCCTCAGGTAATAGTCACACCATTTGATAAACGGGGAATAGATTTTGTGGGACCAATTCATCCCCCATCAAATGACAACTCTTACATTTTGGTTTGTACTAACTATGTCACTAAATGGGTGGAAATGTGGGCTATGAAGCATGCAAGGGATAACAGGGTTGCACAATTTTTAGATGAGGAAATATTTACCAGGCATGGTGTTCCATGGGACCTGGTCACAGGTTAACGAGCCCAGTTCACCTCTAATCTGATCACTACCCTTATGGAAGAATACAACATTCACCATAGGAAGTCTAGTCCATATCATCCTCAAGTGAATGGTCAGGCCGAGATCACCAATAGGGAGATTGAGGCCATCCTGGCTAAGACAGTTTAGTTGCACAAAAAATACTAGAGTAGAAAATTACATGAAGCTGTGTGGGCCTACCACACCACATGGAAAACCCCTACAAGATTTACACCTTTTGAGTTGGTGTATGAAAAGACTTCTGTAATGCCCATATAATTTGAGAATAAAACTTTACGCACAACATTACAGCTCAACTTAAATCTTCCTGTAGCTCAGCAAGAAAGGCTCCTGCAGCTTAACTATCTAGATGAGATTCGCAAGGCAACTTTATAGAACAGAAAGTTGGTTCAGCTTCAATGAAAGAAATGACATGACTCTCATATACACAATAAATTGTTTGTTCCTAGAGACTAGGCACTTCTATATGACTCTTGGTTTCAAGAGAATCAAGGTTACCTTACAACTTGTTGGCTTGGTCCTTAAGAGGTTAAGAAAGTTTTTTCTAATGGTGTAGTCCAATTGTCTATAATTAACCTTGTCTGCTTCAAGTTATTGGTCAATGGACATAGACTCCATCTGTACCATAAACCAACCACTAAAGCAGAGTTCCTGCGAAAATTTGAATATCATCCTTCCACAGCCAACACTCCTATAGCTGATGGACCTCCTCAAGCTGAAGACACTCCTACAGCCGATGGACCACCTCAAGCTGAAGATACTCCTGCAGGTGATGTACCTCCTCTAGCTGACAAAACTTTTGTAGCCAATCGGGGTAAATTTTTTCTCTGGTCGTCTCTTTGACTTCAGTACAAAACAGTCATAATAAATTTTTTTGTTTCCCACAAAAATCTCTCTTTCCGCAATAAATTCACCATCACATCACATTCCATCAACCTTTTCTACCATCTTCACTTACGTGTCCCATTATTATTATGCCACTCATTACTTTTTGCTCTGCACATGTCATACAATCTTTCTAGATTTTGGCATTTACTCATGATTACTCTCCAGGTACATCTTCATTTATTGTTTGCAGCATTTTTTTAATTTCATTTGATATTATTATACATTTCATTGTAATTAATATTAGTGCTTCATTCGAGTGTTGCTGTACTTTCTAAACCACACATGTGAGGACACCTGTCATAATTTTTGTGGGGGGCATTTTGTTAACTCATGTTTTTCCATAATAACCCTTGCTTAAGCCGTGTTGCAGAGTCATTTTGCAATTGATTGATGTGACAACCACAAAGAGTATGAAATTCTCTGCTAAGTTTTTAGTTTTTAATTTTTCAAAAACCCAACTCATATTTCTAGCTCTGGTTTTTCAAACTTCTCCTTTGCTATAATCCCGAAAAAACCACACCAAGCATTTATCTAGCTTTATTCAACCTTAATATTAGGCGGAATACAGGGCGATACAAGAGGACAAAAATGTTATTGAGGATACAGAGAACATAATTTTGAAAAATCCATTTTTAGTTGTAGAGGAAGTTTCAAGTGATTTGAGTTTTTGGGTTACAAAGTTTTTCAGTAACAATGAGTGGGCCACCAATACGCCATGATCCAGGGGATCAATCATCCTTATTGTAGGATCATGCAAGCATCCAAGTCTTTAACCGCGTGGGATGGCTTACGTATTTTTTCAGGCTCTATGGTTACGACAAACCTGTAACACTGGAATTCTCGCACACTTACAGAAATGGAGTTGCCTATGTAAAGGGATTGAGGGTGGAAGCTTCAGTAGCACAAATTGCAGAGGTTTCAGGGATTATTTCTATGTTTGAAGATTTTCCACATGAACATGACACACGAGTGGCCAGGGATAAGTTTTCCTTGCCCACAGACTCTGCATTGGAGACTAGTAAGCAGGGGGCGAAGAGAACATCTCTTCCAGAAGATTACTCTCGACTAGCTATCCATGTGATAAGGTACATTACTTGTAAAGGAAAATTTTCATACTTGCATGCTGTGTATTTCAAACTATTGAGTCATTTGCGGCATGACCGCCTTGTCAATAAACTAATTTTCCTATATTCTTTGAGAAAATTGAGCTCAAAAGAAGTTAGGAAGGGGAAATTGAATGCAGCTACTCACCACGGGTTGGTAAAAATCCTGGTAGAGAGATCTTTACGGGATAATTTTCCTATGACATGGGATGAATTTATCACTGCACCCCATGTACAGTTATGAGGAGACGGGCCACAACCTAGATTACAAGAAACACAAGAAAATGCCCCTGAGGAGGATGCACCTGACGAAGATGAAACCATTATTCCAGAGACTATGCATAAAATTCCCTCTTCTTTGAGGGCTGAAATGAATCAAAACACTTCTGGTAATCCAAACCCTAGCTCAGGGAGTGGTAAAGCTAAGGGTTCTTCAGATTTGTAGACCCCACAAGGCAAACAAAGTGCCCAAAGGAAAGAGAAGGGAAATGCAAAGATAGCTGTGAATGCTGGAGAAGAAACTCATGTTTTATCAGAAAACTCTGTTTCTCTTGTAGCCATACTCTAAAGAAACAACAAACATCACAAAAGCACTTTGCTGAATCTATGGAAACTCCTTTACGATGAAGTGGTCATTTGAGCACACCACATGCAAGCAAAATAGACTCACCTACGATGACTGGGTCATCTCCTAAAAATCCAATTGAGGAATCTTTAAAAGAACAACCACAATCAGGGAGCTCATATGCCAAATGTCCAGACATCATGGAAATAGATCCTATAGCCAAGGAAAGGGACACATAAAAAGTGAATATGGAAATAACATGTATGGAGATAGAACATGCCAAAACTACAAATATGTCTTCTTATCAATAAGAGGTTGATCAAGGGAAATAAGTGCTAGTTCCAACTCCAGATGAATTACCCATTGGTGGGTCAGACACAGTCACAACGACAGAGTAGGTCACCTCAGCCACTCCAATTAAAAATAATCAGGTAAAACTTCAGTCCCTTTCCATTAACTATTTTAATCAAATGCAATATGAAAAGTCAATGTGGGAGCTAGAAAAGGATAGGTTAAAAAGGGAACTAGGAAGGAGACAATAAGAGATACAATTTCTACAAAGCAAGTTAGATTTGGTTACAAATCTAATTCCACAATTGATAGAATGCAAATCACCTCCTAGGGTCTATCCTTTGTGTTTGAAAGAACGATTTCTCATGTATAAATTGATGAGGATCCTTCGGGATCTACACACAAGCATAGACTCACCACAAGAGTTTGTGGCTGCATATGACCAGTCACCAGATTGTATTCGGGATTTGTTATGTGAACTTTACTTGCATAATTATGTTGTTCCCTCTGATACTAATTGGAATCCTTTTCTATTTGTTGGAGATATCCACCTATCCTCTTTACTCTCTTGGTCCAGTAATGAGATCAACTATGGGGAACAATTAAGAAAATATAGGGGAGTTGAAAAAACTATCACACTTCCCTTATGACCAGAAAGTGGTAGTCCCCGTAGGTTTTATTGTGATTGGATGGAGATAGTATATGGGAGAAAAAAATCTACCCACTGAAAGAGGATACTGAATAATACAGCAGAGGTATTTGTAGCATTTGAGCTCTCCTTATCAGATGGAAATAGGGCAGCAGAAGGGTTGAGATAGAGATGGGAGAGATTACCATTGGCATTAAAGAAGGCTAAACCTCACAACCTTATCAACATAAGAGTTGCGGTACATAGAGTTCAATGGTATATACGCCTAGGCATGCAACCTCGTCCTGAGAACTGGCTTCCACTTTCCTTCCAATCTCCTCTTCTCATGTGGCCACTATATGGTTTTATTAACAATGAAGTAGATGAACAATTGGAAATGAGTAGACGAATTAAAATGGAGCACACCAATGGTTATTACTGACATGTAGGCACCTCCATGACTAGTGAGGTGCAGGAAGGGGATCTTTGAGTACTTGCAAAGATTAGGAATGTTTTAGGTCTTGAGGATAGGCATTAATCTTTGTAGGGGGAAGAAATGATAGGGCATATTAATGACATACTTTAGAAGCCCTAGGAAAGCTTTTACTAGGATCTTTTCCTTGTTTTCATCATGCTTTTCCAGATACTTTTACTTATATTTTCTATTATGTGGCATGCTACCACTAAACCTATTTTATGGTTGGAAACACTTAAATATGCTACGCTTGGATGAAGATTCTAGATTACTTATTTTTGAATTATAGTTGTCTTTTTGGAATGAATTTGTTGTTTAAACATGAATGATGAATGTATATCTTGATGTCTATTATCATAAATGTCTCTAACATCTGGAGTGCAGTGCACCAAATTAGCAATCGTTACCTTGACCAGGTAAAACGCGCCCATGTTCTGGATGCTCGACCCAATCTTATAGTAGGTGCACACTGAGAAACCTCAGGTGTAGCGCAGATGGATTCAGGATGATCAAGGTGGAAACATACAGGCAAAGACCTAGGCATCATAATAAATTCTTTGAGGAAATATAGGGAAGAGTGGGAAGTTGGATTTGTTGTCAAAATCATTTCTTTCCTTTTTCATGGATCTATTCAATCTCTAGTTTTATAGTTTCCTTTCATGATTAATAGGGTTGTAATAAAAGCTCCGCCTATCTTTATGGCATGACTAGATAGAAGTTAGATGTTTTTATTTCTTTAAATGAAGCCCCGCTCCTACGTGAGAAGAAAAGGGCATTATTAGTTATAGTTTACATTCTGTTGCTTTACACTTGAATTTGTAATACATTTTTTATCAATAGCGGATGAAGTTTTAAATCTACAATCTAGTATAATTGAGTTTGGATACTCACTCAAGGGGGGCCCACTTGGTGAGGAATCTGTGTTAGCTAAATAAGATCATTTGCATATAGTTTAAGTTTCCTGCATCTTGGTTTTGTAATCCTAATTTTAACACAGTTGTTGTAGCCAAAAGCAGCAGGATAGTCCAACACTTCCTGCAACCAAAGAGGCAGAAATGTTGAAGTATTATGATTATGTTTTCCAATATTTTCAAGTTGTAGTGTTCCTTCAAGCACTTTCACTTCTGCATTTCCTTTCCAGCATTCTTTACAAATTTAGAACAGCTATAGAATAATTTACTTTCAAAAGTAATTTGTTTCCTGCAGCCATAACGTGGTCTGAGTAAGAATCATTGGTGCATATACTTTGTTGACCTGTTTCAAGCAATACATCCCTGGGTTGATAAATTAAATGAGTTTCTATAAAGGAGGATAGTTGCTTGGTCAAATGTCCAATCCCTGAGTTATGGTACTTGCCTAGTATTTGATACCTTAATAGAACCCATCAACACATCTAAAGAAAAATGATTTTTTGAAGAACGTAAATAATATAATTTTGTTCTATTTAAAAAAAAGAAAAGTAATTAATAAAGTCTCTATTTTTTTTAATTGGAGAGTTTATTATTATTTCTAACTAGTGATTTTATATAAACTAAACCTTATTAAATAAACCCTCTTATATATTACAGAGAAAAAGAAAATCAAAATTTTCCGACTGTGTAGCGGTCCTGGTTGAAGGCCGAACCGATTTCCTTTAGGCCCCGTTTGTTTGGGGAATTGGAATTTGACTCAAAACCTTATTATCACAAAATCAGGTTTTGAAATCCCGGTTTTGCATCTTGGAGAATTGGAATTTGACTCAAAACCTTATTATATCAAAACCAGGATATGATTTCTAATTCCATCTATTAGTAGGAAGATGATGCCACTCATTTTGGTGTCTAAACCTGGTTTTACTTGACAAATCCAGAATTGCAATTTAGAGAAACAAACAGCGGATTTGCAAAAACGAGAAGTGTCACTCCCAAAACCGAGAAGTGTCACTTCCAATTCCTGCAAACAAACGGGGCCTTAACAAAGTCTTTTTTTAGAAAAAATTATTAAAAAGTAGGGGATTCGGCCTTGGGAGGGGCGGCTGAAGCCAACCCCACCCCGTGCTTCTCTTCATGGGAGCCGCAGAGGAGAGGGCCGACGTCCCCCACCTCGGAGCAGCCGCGCTTACGTAAGGCAGTGTGCTGGTCGACCGCAGGGTGGGTGGCGGTTGAGCCACCTCGACCTCTGCCGCTCCTCCTCTGCCCAAGCACACTACAACCGTGGGAGATAGAACACGTGCCACCTCCGCCTTTCTTCTCACCTTCCCTCTCCACTGCGCAGTTCCCCTCTTCTGTTTTCCTCCACCGTCTGCGCTGCCTCTCACATAGGCATGGCTAAGGTTTCGAACCATAGCCCTTTGACTAGTAAAAAAATACTAAAGATTAATCATACAATTTTAGAGGTTTAAAAAAAAGTATGAGGGAACTTAACTTTATAGGTTTATATTATTAGATATTTTTTAGATTTAATTTTCTTTATCATGTTCTAGAATTGTGTGGATTTGAAAAATAAATTCAATAAGGCTGATAGTTGGAAACTTTGACTTAAATCTAAAACTTATAGGCTTTTTTTTCAAATTTGATAAAAAAAAAATTTTATATGAATTTATTAATTAAACTTATATTGTTTTAGATTTGGGGATTCCAAATTATATTAAGTGGGAACTATTGTTATTTTTGTTGACTTTAGGAAATTGGGGATTTCATTTAATTATAAAATTTAAATTAGAGTTGTCAAATTAACTTTCAAAGAAATTATCCATTATTTCTTTAAATGGGATAATATAATGCTATATTAACTTTTTAGGATTTAGTTTTATTTAATTCTCTAATTGGGAAGTAATTTTGATGTTCATTATATTAATGGATTAGAATCTACCACCAATTAACCTTATTTCAACATTACTATTATGAAGGGGTAGGTCAATGATGTTATTCTTAGAAAAGTTTAAATATTTAAATCGTTAACATTAATAGGTGACATCACATTTGCTCATTAATACTAATAGATTAAAGATTATATTTGAATTTAATTATATTTAAAATTATTATTATATTCTGGATATCGACTTATTTAAATACATGTAGTAAACTATAACATTAATAAATGATTTCTCATATGAACCTTGTTTAGAACTTAACCATGTTAGGGATTATAACTTGGACAAAGTTGTAGGGCTGTTACTGGGATCATTCACGTAATATTCATAGTGGCTAATTAGAGTCAACTTAGTTAAACAAAAATTATCCCAAACCACGTCTATTAGAATATGGTTAGAAACTTTCATCATTTGAGGAAAGTGACCAAGTCATGTTGGCCTTGATGTCCCTCGAACCTGTACATGGTTCTTAACGTGTAACCGTAAACCTAAACCAATAGACAACTATAGACCTGTGCATGTGCAACCCTAGTTAACATTAGTCTTTAAAATTCTTTTGTAGTCGTGTTTTGCCCAACTTTTGGGCATGACTATCTACAATCCCAACTATGATCATAACCTCAACCCTAACCCTATAGTCAAACCTAAAACCAAATTCTAACCCTAAATCTAACACCAACACTAATTCAATCTCTAAATATAACTTCAAACTTAATCTTATCCAAACCCTAACCCTAACCCTAACCCTAATTTTATTTTCAATCCTAAATCGAAACCTAACCCAGACCTTAAAACTAACCCTAACATTAATTAGTCGATAACCTTGACTATAACAAAGAAAACATATTAATGATCAAGATCTAATCTATCTTGTTTCCTTATATTGTAAAAAGCCTACAATGTACAATGTAAGATCTCACGAGTCTTATGAATAGAATCTAACAGTTCATTTATGTTTAATATGACATCTGTTATGACTATTTCTTTGATTTGTACCCTTCAATATATTATTTAATGTATATTTTTACTATCACGTAACCATTAGACATCTTTAAGTACAAATACTAGTTATATGGAATGTCAACAAATTTCTTTATAACTTTAAAATAACAATAATACCTAAATGTTTGTATTTGTTTATTAGAACTTCACTAACTGAAACCTAATATAAACAAAACTATTTAATACATAATCCACAACCATCTCAAATATTGAATCAATTATATGATGGAACCTTAATATTAAAAAAACTAAAATTATGTGCCTGGTATTGGAGACAACAAATTACCAGTGAAGTTATCACTTGCAGATATTGTGGAGAAAATGTCAAATTGACACATTTATGCATAGTGTTTTCACTAGTAAACTATTATTTTAAAAGTTTCGTTTGTAACCATCAAGCCTTTAATACATGAAAATTTCATTAGTCCGTGTCACTGGATTGAAATGATTTTTTTGCTTCCTTAAAAGCTTGACAAACTACATATATGAATGAACCAGATATAAGGAACAAATTCAAAACTATTTTATCAACAATTTATAATCTTTATCATTTCTTTCATGAATGCAACAGTTATCAAAGTTTTCGTATCTTGACGAATATAAATAGTTTTCTCATTATTAACTCTAGATTGATTGACTTGAGTATAAAGATTTATTTAAAACAACTTCAAGTCTTTATTATAGTTTTCTTGATGGATGAAGGATAACATGATTCCTACATCAATCATTCTAATCATTCTATGAAAAGACCAAATTAAATCTTGTTAGCTTTGCACATAACTGAAATGTAGGAAGAACACACATACTTCTCCTTCTTTTTCATATTCTTTTTTTGTGGAATTTGCCAAATTCTTATTTTGGACCAAAATGAGAATTTGGCCGTACAAAAATACTTCTTCCCGTTTTCATCTTCCAGCCATCTTCCAGCAAACAAACGGGGCCTAATAAGGAAAGATCATTCTTATTTTTATGCATTTAATTCTCACAAACATGTGCTCAAGTAAATGATTTTAGTTTTTATTGATAGAGGTTTTTCATTCATATGTGATGTAACAAAGACATAACTTTTAAGTGTCAACGGTTGAATCAAATAATAGACTACAAAATAATAAAAAGATTTAACAATTATAAGTTTATTAATTAGTCGATAGACATTTTTAAGGGGGAGAAACAACCACCGAAATTGTCTCACGATGATTTTTCCTTGTCATAAATTTTGAAATGATTGAAAAATTAATTGTCATTGGTTACGTTTGGCGGAATGGAATGGAGGTGCAGTGCAATGTTTATATTTTTGCAACATAAATGCTTTTAAAATCTTATATTACTAATAGTGAATAGTCCATTTTTTTAAATTGCACTATTTTTTATGTTTTTGTCCCCAACTCTCCTACAGTTCTAGCAAGACATCTAATTTTTAGTTGCTGCCTACGATACGAATACTACTGCATCTGTTAGGTACTGAAATTAATTACTTTTAACCAATAGAATTTTAGAATTATTTCATCCCTAAATTTTGTTACATAGTTTGTTATTTTTGTATATTTTTAAAATTAGGAAAATACTATTTATTTGAGCTCTTATTGGTTCCCACAAAAAAGCAAGGAGCAAAACAGATTTTTTAAGCCAAAATTAGACAAAATTTTAAAAAAAATCCAAGTATAGTTGTGTGATTTTCACATTAAATGTGCATTAACAGATAACTTTTCTATTTATCTACATCATTCTATGCTTTTTCTATTATCAATTTTCTGTCCACCGTAATGTCTTTCTTCGGGTAATGATTCTTTTAATTTATTTGCAAGTAATTTTTTGAATGATTCCAAGCTCCTGCTTTGAAGCAGACTACACAGACCACGAGCTCCAAACACACTAACTTTGAATGATCTATTTTTCCTTGTGGGAATTTTTAACAACCCTTTTGTATGAAGGTTTTCCTACAAGTTTTTTACTTTTAGAGATTGTTTATGTTTCTTAATAAGCCCATTGAACTCCTCTGATAATTTAATTATTTCCCAATACGATTCTTTTCCTTTTTAGGGTTTGTAGTTTAGCTTGGTATTTTTCTGAAAGTATCTTCAAATAGGATCACAATGTCAAGACCCAACACTTATTTACTAAGGGTTCTTAAGGGCGCCTAGGGTTTTCAAGGCATTTTTGAGGTAATTGGGCATGAACCTATATACTATTGGTTACATTAATCCCAGAATGTAAAATAAAAATAGTAGTAGTGGTGAAAGCTATTCATGAAATTTTTGGACAGTTCTAGTATTCTTCTATAGCTTTTAAGTTTTCTATATATTCAATTTTTAAAAAAATCATAGTAAAACCAAAAAGTATTCTCACTGCAAATAACTTGTTTATCTGCTAGATATACCATTGTTTCCTCTCTACCCAAATAAAATAAATATTTCTCATTTTTTATTTTTAAATTAGTTGGTTGAAGCAACAATAATAGTAATTTAATAATCATTTTAGCCCATCATAATCCCAATCCTGCCCAAGACATTTTCCATAAATGGTATGGAAGATCAACTTCCTATAATTCTATAACCCTATTCTTGTTAGCACAATCTTACATTTGTCTCCAATATTTTCTTCTGCATCTTCACTCTACCCTGAGATAACTTCTTCACTTTTCTCCGCCACACACAAATAGGGTATCAAAACAAAGTATGATTTAGCCCAATAAAAATTACTTGGGTATGTGAAAATAATGAAACATGATGTAAAATGAAGCCTAGTTATTCAAAATTGATAGACTTTGTAAAGATCCATCATCTTTTTTAGCATGTAAAATTGAGGGCATTTAGGCCTACAAGAAACCATTAGTGTATTCAGGAACGTTGGAATTCATTATTTTGTGGGTCCACAACACACACTCCATTTTGGTCCTCTGACCATGGGGACCCCCCCCCCTTCTTTTTTTGTCTTTTGAGTTTGAGCCCTCCCTTTTCCCAAAACCTCGCAAGTGGGTCTCATTATGGGCCTGTTGAGCCAAGTCAAGATATTTTTTTGGCCTTTTCACCCTTTTGGTGTTTTGGAGGACCTAGAGTCCTCTAAAAATCCAAAAATGGCAGAAAGGTTGAAGCCCGGTCCTTTTAGTGTTTTTGACCTCTGAAAACACCGAAAGGCCGAAGGACCGAACCTTTAGACCTTTCTGTGTTTTGGACCTTGAAACACTGAAAGGTGCTGACGTCCTCTGTGGGATATATAAAGGCTTTAAGCCCTAAAGTTTAAAGTTTCCTCACTCTTCTTTTTTCCTCCTACGTCTTCGGTGCTCCTCGCGACTTTGCCATTTCATCATCCTCGTTCCTCGTGGCTGATTACTCTGCACCTTCGGCCTCTCTTTCATTAGTTCTCCAATCCTAGCTCTCAAGAGGTATGTTTTTTCCTCATTGCCCTGTGGTTTTCTTTCTTCTCTTTTTAGGTTTAAGGTTTTTTCGCGTCTTTGATGTTTGTCCAATCCAGTGCGCCTGCCCCCACCTTAGTCCTTAGGTTTTTTTGCGCCCCTGGGCTTGTAGGAGAGGCCCCTTCCTGCCTTGTTGGTCATTGTTTTCCTCTTTCCTTTTTTGTTGGTCCTTAGGGTTTCCCTGTTGCGACCTTTGTCACCGAAAACCAGGTCGGGTCCTTTGTCGCCCAAATGTCTTTCACACTTTTGGCATTTTCAAAATTTTGGACCTCTGAAACGTCTGAAACACCAACAATTCCAAACCGCCGAAGCGTGGTCATCCCTCTACAAATTTTGGACTTTCGAAGTCCGAGATTCTTTTCAGACTTTCGCACTCGAAAAGTTTGAAAGTTTCTGTTCCTTAAAGATTTCTCTTTCATGCTTTCAGCTTTTCAGACCCCGAACCAGTTTTTAGCGTTTGAAATACCGAAAAGACCCAAAGTGAAAAATCTGTATTTTTGGGTACTTGAAGAGCTTTTCTACTTTTGTTTTCCTAGATTAATCTTTTTTCCTTCTTTTTAGTTTCCTTTTCAATAAAATATTGATACTTGCATCTTCCTTGCAGGAATGCCTAAGAAATGGATGACATCACCAATGAAGTACCTATACAAGGGGAATAACCCCCCTTCGAAGACCAGGAACAAACATATTGAGATCACTGATACTAACATCAGGAACATAGACTGTTATTAGTTCCTGACAAGATTTTCCCAACCAGCAAGGAGATTCGAGGAATGCACCTCACTCGTCCTACCAGGGCTAGTCAATGCAGCATCCCACCTAGTGGTTATCTCATCATCTAAGCTAATCATGACCTTGGTCAACCACTATAGTCTAGATGAAAGGGTGGTCTGAAACATAGAGGGATAGGTGGTACTAGACATAAGACCAAATACCATATAAGAGGTCTTCCACCTCCATAAAGGCATAGACAATTTCTATGACTTCTTCATTGAAAAGGGCCTCAGGTGGTTCACCAAAAAAGGATAAGAGGCGTATGATATTGTCAATAAAAACTACCTCCAGTAACCTCTCCCCAAAAACAAACTAGATAAGATAGACCTCAGAAGGGGGTACATAAAGGATGACATCCAAGCGACAATAACACTACTAAGACAAGTGTATGGACTACCTCAATCCATCCAGCTTGAGAATTGGATGATCCTCCTAATAGAGAAGATCAGAGGGCGTCAGGCTAGGTTTGATTGGGGCACCATCATTAGTGACAAGTTGGATGAACAACTAATTGTAGTAAAACACAATCCCAAATTTTCTATGAGTACCTACATAGTGTACTTATTAGCAGCACGAGAAGACTACCTAGGGCTTACCAAGAGGGGGAACATAAATGATCCAAATTCATGGCCCCACATTGTATACCCACAACTGATGAAAAGGGAAAACATGATAGAAGATAGCCCTGACTACATGATAGTCAATGATGCCTTCATCTTCGCAATCATTTGATCCAATGAAGGTGATTTCGTGAAGAGGATGTCAGAAGAAGTGATTGCCAAGGTGAGGGCCATTGGGGCCTATTATATACAGTTTAGAACATTAACATATATCTGGGTAGTAGGATCAACTTTGAATCCAAAGAAGCTACCTAGGTATCCATTAGACTGGATAATTATTCTGGAAATGGCCAGGAAACTTGCAGATGCTTATGAACACATAAAACACAAGAACATGCACTACTGGGATTTCCCTATTTCTCTGGGCCCATACACTCTACAAGACATGAAGGTCTACAAATCATTGGCTTTCAAGAGGGATGAGTTCCCACTCTAACTCTACAAAATAGTCTGGTCAAGGTTTGACCCAATAGGTACATACAATCACATTATTGGCAGTTTCTATATTCACGAACCTCATCTTGAAGACCACTGGATAAACTATGTAGATGATCACGAGGTTAGAATTAGGGACTACTACAAGATGTCCCTTACCCTTGCACATGAAACTTTTAAGACCCCAATTCCCCCAAAGGTTTGGGAACATGATTCAGATAGGGTGATGGAGGCCATTTACACTACGGATAAAATATACAATAGGCCCATCATGAATGCATAAATTGATAAGGATGAGAATGATAATATTGAGTTATGAGCTAGGCATGCGCTCCAAATGACTAAAACATGGATCAAAATGCCTCATAAGATGGATCCAATCCCAATGAAGACATTGATGGATCCATCCCAGAAGTTGGATAAGCAACGTGGGGAGAAGTCTACCCTGCCCAAGTATAAGAAAGCACCACCGCAGAAGACAAGCATAGTTTATGGCCACGAACATGTAGTAGAGTAAGGTCCAAATCTAAGGCACAAAGCTCCAATAACTAGAATGACTAGGAAAATATATCCTCCAGTAGGGTCATCACAGGCTCCACCAGATGAAGGCCCATCCAATTCTGGCCAATCTCCTCCTATCACCAAAAAGGACAAGAAAACATATAAAAGGAGGAGAACTTCTGTGTCTCCACAACTAGAAACCATACAAGAAGAGCCAGACAAAGAAGAAGAAGAAGAAGAGGTACCTTTGATCAAAAGGACAAGATCTTAGAGGAGGAAGGAAAAGGATAATTCTAGGAAATACATAGAAGATCCTAAAGAATAGGACAATCCCCTGGGTGCCTTGGGCTCAGATGAGTTCCAGATATCCAATTTTGAAGGCCTGAAAGGCTTTGCAGATTAGGAGAAGGACACACTTGATTTAGAAATAGGGCATGACACAAGAGCTCCATCACTCTTCTAGCCTTAGGTGACTCTCACTCCACCTCTGGCCCAGTTCACCAACCTGACGCCGAATGTGCCAGTCACAGAGGTAAGCTCCAATGCAGGCCAAGGGCCTAAAACTCAAGATGCCACAATAGCCCAAGACATAATAGGGGATAAATCTGCATGAGAAACTTCCACTACCACTCCACCACCTCACATTCTTGTTCCACCAACCTCTCTTCCACCACCTATTCCTAATCCATGACCTTCTCTCCCAACTCCAATGTTAACTCCACCTCCTTCAACTTCTACTCCGCCACTCACAATGCCAACACTAACTCCACCACCATCTGTTCCCTTACCATGTTTCATCCCGACTCCCAAAGAGTCAGTAAGCACGGAAACCATGCTATCCTCCAAAACCACATTGATAGGCATGAGTGCCCTTGATACAAAAGTGTTGATCAGTTCATCATGAAATGAAGGCCAAGACAAGTAAGGATGAGATAGGGCAACATAAGAAGAAAATGTTGAAGAGGAAAGGGGAGAAGGACAAGGACAAGGAGAAGTAATGAATGAGGGAGAAGGTGAACAAGGAAGGGAACATGATAAAGAGTCAGGGGAAGAGGGAACCCAAGGATCCCAAAGCTTAGCTTTAGTCCTCCATGTTGCCCCATATGAGACAGTCACTGCATTTAGAAAACCTACTTTGTTTACTAAAGAGATTCAACTAAGGAAGATAACTTACACAGATGATGAAGGAGAAAATACAGACATGGCATTCTTGGGGCAAACTTTTCACTAGGAAGAAGCCAACATACCAGAAACAACCCCCAAAACACTAGGGGTCACTGGAAGGCACAATTTGCAAATCCTTCTACTAGAACTTCTCAGACACAAGCGACACCTGAAGATTACACATTTGAAGAAGTAGACTTGGGTGAGCCCACTAGGGAAGGGAGAAAAACATTGTTAGCCTTAGGGCTTAAGCATGCTCTAGGATTCATGAGCAAGGACGAGGACACCATAAAGTCCTTAACAGAGTAGAATGAGTATTTGAAAAATTTCATTTACAAAATGGTCGGTCACATTGACCCAAGTTTCCCAGAGGCCTCATTACAGGTCTTATTAGAGAAGATGGTCACTCCAGATTTTCCAATAGGCCTTACCCCTTCCTTCATCCAAGAAAGTGCAGTTTGGAAAAATGACTTTGAGCAGTATGGAGAAGGGGCCATCAAGCTGGTGTTTAAACCTTACAGGGTCATCTTAATAAAAGCCACAAATTTGATAGACTTGATCAAGAATAAAGGTGGCTTAGATTCTAAGATAAGCAAATGGCAGGCCACCCTACAAGACCTAAAAGTAATCAAGAAGCAATGCTTCCAGTTCTTAGTGAAGATATATGAGGATGAAGAGCTAGACAACTTTGAGACTTGGATCAAGTGTATAGCCAAGATAATTAAGGTCTACGAAGAGTGTCAAGCCCACATACTGGAAAAATAGGAGGTCTTGGAGTGGGTGGAAGAGATAGATGTTTTCTTCACAGGGATTGGCCTCGACTTGTACTGGGATGACGAAAAACATATCCTATAGACATTAAAAGAAGTGGTCAACAATTCAGAGATATTCTGGCAGGTATCAGTAGCAAAGAGGCCCTACACTATCTATTCTATTCAAATGAAGAGATGCATAGAATGTTTGAGCACAAAGAAGAGATTAATTTCTTTGCTTCTAAATTGACCATCTTCAGAAAGAAGCAAGAAAGAAGGGTCAACAAAGTGAAGAGGAAAGAAATAAACTATGAAGAAGTTCAAGAGATAATACAGAGGCTCACAGATTCCCATCTGGAAGTCTTTCCCAACTGATGCCTCAGATTCATTCAATAAATTTGCAAGACAATTTTTCTACACTTAGCAAATTTTCTCCAAAGGCAAAGTTTGACCTTTCGACCTTTTGGCCCCCTCAAGCTATGTAGTTTTTAGATTTTTGGCCTTCTAGATATTTTGGCCTTTCATCCTTTTTGGTCTTTCAGCCTTTGAAAGGTTTGAAACTTTCAGAGCTTTAGAGTTGGTTTGACACTTAGAAATTTTTGGGTACTTAACAAACTTTGGAGTAGAGGTCGGGGGGCAAAATTCTAAGTGTTTCTTGCGAGATCAATTTTTTGCATGGCAGTTGAACTCAAGATCAGATTGGTGCCTAACTTGAGTTCATTTTGGAAGTACTAAGGGTCCCATATCAGTTCCCACCGCAATAAGAACCTCCAGATGAAGAGTCCAAGGAAAACCCCAAGAATCAAGAAGAAGACACCAAGTTCTCAAGAGAAACACCATCTTCTTTCTCTTTCTTTTATTGACGAGTTTGATCCCTCTTGCATGGACAAACTGACTGTAAATGGATTTAAAATCCATGCAAGTTGTTTAGTATCAATTAGTAGTAGTTTCCTTTCAAAAAAGTTGTAGTTTTAGCTTATGTTCATTAATTTAGACTCTCTGATGCCCTAATTTTGGCATTCAGAGTTTGTATATCAGAACTCTATATATTGTACTCAAAGAAAATGTAATAGGGTCAGATTCCTATTGCATTAAAAATCTACATTTGGTGCTTATTTTGTGGTGTGTTAATTGCTTCCATCTATGCAAAATTGGTGAATGTGTGCACACATTGTTCATTATTTTAAAAGAACCTTTTGTTTTGTTGTGTTTCGAATTCACGTTTACATTAGTTGGAGTTTGTTGTTGTCTATCTAGCTTAGTGTGAAAAATGTGTGGAAGGGATCATCTATTGGGCTTAATGATAAATCTGTCTCATGGGTGTGCACATCTTGGTGGCTTCACGATTTGATAAATTTTTAATATCTTGCACGCGTGAATTCATCTTCTCTCCAAATGCTTGCATCTATTGGGTATAGAATTATGTCTTTATCTGATTTATACCTTGCAGGTTGGTTCCAAATCTCTCCATCATTCAATTTGTAAGGAAGGCTTTACAATAGTTTATGTCTGTAGGATTTCATTTCAGCAATTTTCTTTATTTCTTATTACCTTTCTCCTTTAAATTCCATCGTAAATATGAAAGTAATCATCTTGAAAATACAAAATTGAATTTTTATTTCAAACACCAATCTTTGTTAAAATGGAAAATACCAAAAAGTACTAAATTTATTTTGCAGTTTGATGTCTTGAACATACTAGCAAAGGCCTCCTCATGAACATTCACATTTATCTTCAACTGAGTAACCAAGCAGGTTGTGAACCGACCCTGGAGAACCTTGGGAATAACTTTGTTATTCTTTCAAGAGAGGAAATCAAATCTCGAGATCCTAGCAAGTTGACTTGTGTAAAAAAAATACTCAACAGAAGTGGCACTAGAAGGAGGGCCTCAAAACTAAAAAAGCTGGATAACATTAGATCTTTCTCTCTAGAGCGGTTTGAGCGAGTGCTTAGATCATCTCCAAAAAGAGGTGAGTTCCTCAAACTCACTCGTCATTGTAGAGCTCGTAGTGACAAAGGGAAGACAAAGGAAAATTCCTCTCACCATCTTACCAAGTCCCATAATATTCTTGGACAACATTCCCACATTGTTGCACTAATTATTCTCACAGCCATAAATAAAAATCAGAACTTGCAAAATCAGAGTATGCAACAACCTCATCTAATGGATTTCTTCACCAACGCACAAAGATCACCATTGAATTTTATCAGGAAGCTCAATGAGTTGCCCAAAATCTAGAAATTTTTTTCACACAGATCATATATGGCGAATCAAGGACAGTAGAAGAACACATTCATGCCTTCAAAGAAATTTTCAATTGTAAGGGAATTGCCCACGAAGATGTCATTTGTCATCTATTCCCATACACTTTGAGGGATTTTGCATACAATTGGTACCTTAATTTTCCATGGGGGTATATTTCTGCATGGTATGAATTTGAGACCAAATTTCTTAATCAATTCAACTCGTATATGGATCCAGCTATGATACATCATCAGTTCATAACAACAAGGAAAGATCCTAGGGAGCCCATCACTATGTTAAATCATGGTTTCCACAAAATGCATGAAAAGATGGAAACTTCTTATACTATACTAGAGGCTACTGTTATACAGTCTACCTCAAATCTCTGGATCCCTTCACCTCAATTTTCTTAAGAAGGCTTCCCCCTGCAGATAGAGACACAATGGAAAAGGTGTATAATGGGGTCATTACATTTACATGGTAAATGGATCCGCAAGAAGGGCACTTCGCAGCCATGCCCATCATTAACAACATCGCTGCCCCACATCCATTTTTAGTGAATAATCAAGCTTTGGCCACTCACATACCCCCACTGAATCCAATTCTGGTGCAACCATTCAAAACCTTACCACTATCCATCACCTACCCGGGTTATGAAGCTCATAAGACAACATTTGTGGAGCGAAGAATTGTTCCCAAAACTGAACCTGATACTCTCATGCCCTCTAAGCTAGATTCCATGAAGAAAACCTTGTCAAAACTCACAAGTGAGATCACCAGGATGAAGTTAAATCCATCCCAAAACCAAGGTGGATACCAACAGGCATCTTCTGGCCCAAATACCTATCCTTAGACCCCAAATCAGAGTTTCAATACCTACAAAAACAACAAAAATACAAAATAGAAACCATTCAGGTAGCAGAGGCCCAATAGGCCATGGAACACCCAACCAAAAATGGTAGCATTCCAGTGGATAATGCTAAAAAATATGAGGATTTAGAAGAAAATTTTGTCGGGGATCCAAATCAAAGGCAAAGAAATGAGGGGTATGGGAACAATGCCTATGATCATTATAGTTAGAATCTAGAGGAGCCATCCATGCAATTTAATTCTATGATGTTCAATTCCTATGAGTCTAGAAAGGAGGGAATCTCAGATACCTATGCAAGGGAAGAAGAGTTCATGTTCCCATTTCAAAAGGAGGATGAGCCTAAATAATCCAAAGTGCATGCCTTCCAAAATGACCATCAGAACTCATACAATTTATGAAGCAAAAAGAAACCTCTCACAGAAGGTATACCTCTTGAAAAGAAACAAACCCCACTAGATCCTTGGGCTAGCAACAACCCCATGCCTCCCAGAGGCCTGAATTATCCTACACCCCCTCCATCAAACACATTTACTAGTTACAGAGGTGCGTAATGGTCAAGTGACAAGTATAGTGCGGTCGAAGAACTAAAGAAGACTAAAGCAAACATATCTATGTTCGAACGGCTACAAGGTTTCCACTCTCAGAAAGAATCCCTTTTAAAGTCTCTAGACCATTCAAAGAAGGGTCCATAAACTAGTGGTGCAAGAGGACCCACATCTAATGTCAAAACTTATTAGCCTTTCCCCACTATGTTCAAAGACAAGATGGTGGTGCCACCATTCCTACTCAGTTTGCAGATATTCAGAAAGAACTTACACAATTGCTTTATTGATTCAAGAGCTTCGTGCAATGTCATGCCCTTGTCAATTTGCCAAAATTTGGAGATGGTCCACCAAATAATGAACCAAGTAGTGATACAACTAGATAAAAGCAAAGTCAAAGTAATTGGCATGCTCAAAGACGTACACATTCAGTTAGTTGCCAATCCAAGAATACAAGAACATATTGATGTGCACATAGTGGAAATCCCTGAGACTTATGGGATGATGTTAAGTCGAGAATGGACCAAATGTATGAGGGGATGGCTGTCCACTAACTTTACCTAGCTATGGATACCATAGAGGGGATTGAACAATCAGATCAAGATAGATGTTGAACCCAAACTGAAAAGGATGATCATAGAGTATAATGCTCTGAATGAAGTTATTTTCACACAGAATGATTTTGGCACTTATCGGATGGATGACGTCCTCATGTTTTAGATTTGAGAAGGTGAAGAGTCAAACCACAGTCCCATCCAAGGTATCCTAGATTTTCACATTGGTGATGACATCTTCCAAATTTTTATTGACAGTACGACAACAAGATCGATTCATCTAGGTCAGGATGTAGATCCCAAGATCTTGTTTCTACCAGGGTACTTTTGATTACATCAGGCTAGCCATTCAAAGTGTTACTCTTATCTACCACCTCAAATATGCCCTCTTTTATTGTAGGCCCCTCCAGAGGTAGATAGCCCAGTTAGTCTAGACACCCCAAACCAGAGCCAAGACGGTGGGTTAGACTCCAATAACAAAAGCTCTACCCTAAAAATACTTAGTGACTGGAGTACTTCAGATGATGGAGCATGTCCACCCTACAAAGGATTTCTAGAAGATAAAGGAAAAGAAGGTGCTGAATTCCCTGAGCCTAGACGTATCCAGAGGGCAAGGGAAGAAGAATTAACTTCCTTAGATATTGATGAAGGGAAAGAACAAAAGCTCAAGACCACGGTTTTTTTTGAGGGGGACCTAATCAAGTCAGGCCCTATTAAAAAATAGCAGATATGGAAATTATGCTTCGACGGTTCCAAATGCAAACAAGGAGCAGGAGCAGGGATCAAACTCATAAATCTGAGAGGTAAGTCTTTTTATGATGCATACATATTACAATTTTGATGCACTAACAATGTTGCAGAATATGAAGCATTGGTCCGTGGCCTCCTCCTGGCTCACGAGAAAGGAATAAAATCTTTAATGGCAGAGGGATATTCACTGGTTGTCAAACAAGTTAGCAACCAACATTATTGCAATGATAAAAGGCTTTCAACTTACCAAAATAGGGCATGTGACTTAATCAACAACTTTGAAGCCTTCAACATCAAGGCCATCCTGCAGAGAAATTTTTTTGTCGCTGATGCCCTAGTAGTATTTAAAAGTTCATTACATCCAATGGAGAAGTCTACGCTAAAGAAATTCTCAATTGAAGTTGTTGCAGCCCCGCCATCCCAAAAAAAATCACTAATTTCTAGGTCTTCCAAGATGATCAACACACCCTTGAGTTCATCATGTGCACCAGTGTGTTCAAAAAATAGATCATAGACGAAGAGAAGGAAGAAGAAGAAGAAGCAATTGACCCTGTGGATCTCGATGATCAATGCATCATAAACCTATGGACTAATGCCATACCAAAAGGAATGGTAGAGATGGAAAGGATTTTTGATAGTGATGGGACTGCCATGAAGAGATGCTTAGACACAACACCTGATGGTAAAGAGTATGAGACACACAACCTTGGTACAAAAGAGGAACCAGGAGAAGTTCACATCGGCAAAGTGGGTACCAAAGAAGAAAATGAAAGAATGGTCCAACTCCTCACTAAATATTTTGATGTCATAGCCTGGAGCTATGAAGAACTGAAAACATATGACACTTCTGTCATAGTATGTACAATATTCCTCTAAAAAAAGACTCCAAACCTTTTAGACAATGCCAAAGACCCATGAACCCTACTATGGATCTATTGATCCAAAAGGAATTCTAGAAGTTACTAGATGTTGAAATCATCTTTCCAATTTGACATTCCACCTGGGTCGCGATCTTGGTGCTAGTAAGAAAGAGGATTGGGGATATCAGATTGTGCGTAGACTTTCAAAACCTAAATAAGTCCTCTCGCAAAGATAACTACCATCTCTTGTCTCTTGATGAAGTATTGCAGATAGTTAATGGATCTCATATGATGTCCTTCAGGTGTCTGGATAGACTGGAAGAAAAACATTTCCTAGAAGATTTTCATGACAAATATGGAATATGGTACGGTTCAGCTGGAGAAACTATTCGCCAAATCCTGAGAGAAGGATATTTCTGGGAAACAATATTCAGAGATACTGGCGAACATGTGAGATCATGCCAAACTTGTCAAATGAGCACAACCTGGGAGAGAAATCTAGCAATACCCTTACAGCTGGTATATGAGGTACGTCTGTTTGCCCAATGGTGCTTATATTTTGTTGGAGTGATTAACCCCCCTTCGTCTGTAGGAAACAAGTTTATTTTGATAGCCACCGATTACTATACATGTTGGACAGAGGCCCAAGCACTAAAAAATTACAGCACGGAGGTCATAACCAAGTTCTTGGAGGAGCACATCATAACTAGGTTTGGAATGTCATTTTATTTGGTATGTGACATTGCTCCCTCTTTCTCCTCTGCCTTGCTCATGAAATGGTCCTTTGAAAACTAGGTAATCCTCAAATTACTATCCACAAGGCAATGGTGTAGCAGAATCTACCAACAAAAACCTGACAATAATGATCAAACATCTCCTAGATGACAATCCTCGGGATTGACACACACAACTGAATGATGCCCTATGGACCAACCAGGTGAGGATCAAGAATTCCCTAGGGATTTCCCCATACCTATTGGTCTATGGATTGCAACCGATCTTCCTTATCAACTTGAAAATCCCAATTTTGAGATTTATGGACCAGTACGTAGGAGGAAAAGATCGAGTACAAGTCAGGCTCATGAATCTCCTCAACCTAGAGGAGAAACAAACATTAACCCTAGAGCATGTATCAAAGCACCAGGTCATCATCAAGAGGTGGTTTGACAAGGGAGCCACCATTAAATCCTTCAAGATCTCTAACCTTGTCCTCATGTGGGATAAGGCAAAAGAAAAGCTGGGCAGCCACACCAAATTCCAAAATTTTTAGACAGGCCCTTATCAGATATAAAAGATCTTGGGGGAGAACACTTTTAGGATCAACACCTTAAATGGAGAGTTGACCCCATTTCCATTCAATGGGAAATTCCTCAAACATTTTTTTGGATCCTAAACATGACTGCCTTTTTTTCCCTTATATAAGAGTCCTTTGCTTTCTTTGTTTTCTTTCCTTTTTTTGTCATCCTCGCCATCAGTCCTTTCTTCCATTCGTGGTCGTTCCTCCTTTTTTGTCAGGGATCATTTTTCTTTGGGTCAAGTGTGTCTTGGATTCATTCCAAGGTGTTCCTAAGTGGGAGAAGAGGTATTTCTTAATCAAATTCTCCAAGGAAACATACAACACAGAGAACACTCCAAAAGATAAAGTGGCGACATCTATCATTGGAAGACAGGAAGAGGTTCAAAACTCGGTCATCCTCATCACCAAAAAACATTAAAAATGACACCCAAGAATGTTGGTTTCTCAAGAATTTGTCAGTTGTTACCAGCCTTAGTGCATGGATTTAGGTACCCACCAATCCCAAAACCCAAGTCTAAATGAATGCGAAGGCAGTAGCAAAGAAAGAAATAGTTGAAGAAAGAGAAGAAAGAGCACACAATAGAAAAGTGGCACAAAGAGGTCACAAGTGTGAAATTAGGGTGGCACATCCTAATCGCTACTCAGATCAATCAAAGAAGAAAGTATGGACCTGAACATATGGAATACACATACATCCAAAGCCTAATACATTTCATGCACTCAAAAGAAAATAAGAATGATTGTCCAAAGAATAGAACTCTCAAGCAAAAGCTATAGCCTAGAAGACATAATAGACTAGGGTTACTGTGACAACCTCTACTGGGGCTATGAATGCCCAACCGATATTAGAGCAAGGTTGTACTTGGGATTTGGGGAAAACTTTGTCGGGGCTTTGGACGCCTGACTAGTAGCAAAGCTCTTTCCGAGAAGCCCTGGTCTACATGGCGAAGGTTGGGAACAACTGGAAAATGTTTTGGTTACCACAATCAAAGGTCAAGAAATGAACACACATGAGCACACACTGGGAAACCAACAGAAAGCTTAAAAAATGGAATTCATTGAAAGATCCTCAACATCAATAATTTTTTTAGTGGCTAATATTCGCCAATTGGCTAATTTTTGAAATTTTAGAATCCAAATTTGGCTAATAATTCTAAATTTAAGGCAATATAAATTGCCACATTTTTATGAAATTTTGGTTTAGAAATATTTAAATCACTAAATAATTTATTTTATTAAAAATTTGAACTCAAAGATTCGCCACAATATTCAATACATGATTAGATATGATTCGCCCAAATTTTATAAGTTATATTATAAACCTAAATTAATTTTCTAATAATATATCGACATAATCATTAGTTATATAGGGTTGTATCACTAATATTTTGTTTCCATTATTGATTTAAAATATAATCTAGTGATCCTCATTATATTCTATGAGGTAAAAGTGTTACTATTTGATTTGTAATGCTTATGGGAGCTGAAATTTCTTTTGGATTGTTAATCTTAATAGAAATCAATGGCCTTGAAGAAATTTAGGGTCCCATTAGAATTAAAAAATATCAGTACATTTATCTCACACAATATAATGAGGGTTATTAGATTACATTTTAATAAATGGTAGCAACTCTCTTGATTTTTGTTCTACTGCAAAGTTATAATCTGGAAGAGTCTTGATGATGAAGAAATGCCTTGGTCATTCCTCCTTTTGTTGGGGCTATTTTTTGTGGGTCCACAACACACACCCCATTTTGGTCCTCTGACCAAGGGGACCCCCTTCTTTTTTTTTTTTCTTTTTTTGTCTTTTGAGTCTGAGCCCCCCCTTTTCCTAGTTCCTTGCAAGTGGGTCTCATTATGGGCCTGTTGAGCCAAGTCAAATTTTTTTTTTGGCCTTTTCGCCCTTTTGGTGTTTCAGAGGACCTAGAGTCCTCCAAAACTTCAAAATGGATGAAATGCTGAAGCCTAGCCTTATCGGTGTTTTCGGCCTCTCAAAACACTGGAAGGACAAAGGACCAAACCTTTGGACCTTTCAATTTTTTGGACCTCGAAACACCGAAAGGTTTTGACATCCTTCGTGGGCTATATAAATCCTGTAAGCCCTAAATTTTCTTCACTCTATTTTTTCCTCCTGCATCTTTGGTGCTCCCCGAGACTTTGCCATTTTGTCATCCTTGCTCCTTGTGGCTGATTATTTTGCACCTTCGGCCTTTGTTTCCTTTATTCTCCACTCCTATCTCT
The DNA here is from genome assembly GCA_018584345.1 of Thuja plicata. Classification (NCBI taxonomy): domain Eukaryota; kingdom Viridiplantae; phylum Streptophyta; class Pinopsida; order Cupressales; family Cupressaceae; genus Thuja; species Thuja plicata. The sequence continues at coordinate 2,081,154 of MU225402.1, read as the reverse complement.
CAAGAGGTAGTTTTTTTCCTTTCTTTCTAGTGGTTTTCTTTCTTTGTTGTTTAGGTTTAAGGTTTTTTCACGTCTTTGGTGTCTTTCCAGTCCAGTGCACCTCCCCCCACCTGTCCTTAGGTTTTTTTGTGCCCTTAGGTTTGTAGGAGAGGCCCCTTCCTTCCTTGTTGGTATTTTTTGTCCTCTTTCCTTTTTTTTTGGTCCTTAGGGTTTTCCCTATCGCAACCTTTGTCGCAGGTTTTCGGCCTCCAAAAGGCCAAAAATTGGGTTGGGTCCTTTTTCACCCAAATTTATTTCATGATTTCAGCATTTTGGACCTCCAAAACATCTAAAAATGCCGACAAGTCTGAACTGCCGAAGCATGGTCATCCCTCTACAAATTTTAGAATTTTGGAGTCCAAGATTCTTATCAAACTTTTGCACCCTGAAAAGTTTGAAAGTTTATGTTCCTTAAAGACTGCTCTTTCACGCTTTTGGCCTTTTCAGACCCTGAACTAGTTTTTGGCATCTGAAATACTGAAAATATCAAAAGTGAAAAATCTACATTTATGGATACTTGAAGAGATTTTCTACTTCTATTTTCCTAGATTAATCTTTTTTTCCTTCTTTTTAGTTTCCTTTTCAATAAAACACTAATACTTGCATCTTCCTTGCAAGAATGCCTAAGAAATGGATGACATCACCAATGAAGTACCTATACAAGGGGAATAATCCCCCTACAAATATTGGGAGCAAAGATATTGAGATCACCAATACTGACATCGAGAATGTAAACTAGGATCAATTCCTGGCAAGATGTTCCCAACCAAAAGGAAGATCCAAGGACCTCACCTCACTAGTCCTATCAAGCATGGTCAATGTAGTGGCCCACCTAGTGGTTGTCTCATAATCTAAGCTAATCATGACCTTGGCCAACCACTATAGTCCAGATGAAAGGGTGGTTCAAAATACAAAGGGATAGGTGGTACTAGACATAAGACCAGATATCATAGAAGAGGTCTTCCACCACCATAAAGGCATAGAAAAGTTCTATGACTTCTTCATTGAAAAGGGGCTCAAGTGGTTTACCAACAAAGGAGAAGAGGCGTATGATATTGTCAATAAAAACTACCTCCAACAAAATCTCCCAAAAAACAAAGTGGATAAGATAGACCTCAGGAGGGGGTATATGAAAGATGCCATCCAAGCGACGGTAACACTACTAAGATGAGTGTATGGGCTACCTCAATCCATCTAGCTTGAGAATTGGATGATCCTCCTAATAGAGAAGATCAGAGGGTGTAAGGTCAGATTTGTTTGGGGCACCATCATTAGTGGTAGGTTGGATGAATAGCTAATTGTAGTAAAACACAATCCCAAATTTTATATGAGTACCAACATAGTGTACTTATTAGTAGCATGGGAAGACTACCTTGGGCTCACCAAGAGGGGGAGCATAAATGATCCAAATGCATGGCCCCACATTTTAAATCCATAGCTGATGAAAAGGGAAAACATACCAGAAGATAGCCCTGACTACACGATAGTCAATGATGCCTTCATCTTCGCAATCATCTGATCCATTGAAGGTGATTTCATGAAGAGGATGTTAGAAGAAGTGACTACCAAGGTGAGGGCCATTGGGGCCTATTATATATAGTTTAAAAAATTCACATACATCTAGGTAGTAGGATCAACTTTGAAGCCAAAGAAGCTTCCTAGGTACCCATCAGGTTGGATAATTATTCTAGAAATGGCCAGGTAACTTGCAAATGCTTATGAACACATAAAACACAAGAAGAAGCACTGCTGGGATTTCCCTATTTTTCTGGGCCCATACACTCTACAAGACATGAAGGTCAGAAAATCCTTGGATTTTGAGTGGGATGAGTGCCCACTTCACCTCTACAAAACAGTCTGGCCTAGGTTCGACCCAATAGGTACATACAACCGCATTATTGGTATATTCTATATTGATAAACCTCATCTTGAAGACCACTAGATAAACTGTGTAGATGATCATGAGGTTATAATTAGGGACTACTACAAGATGTCCCTTACCCTGTCACAGGAAACTTTGAAGACCCCAATTCCCCCAAAGGTTTGGGAACATGATTCAGATAGAGTGATGGAGGCCATTTACACTACAGATAAAATATACAACATGCCCATCATGAATTCATAAATTGATAAGGATGAGGATGATGAAATTGAGTTCCAATATAGGCATGTGCTCTGAACGACTGAAACATGGATCAAAAGGCCTCATAAGATGTACCCAATCTCGGTGAAGACATTGATGGATCCATCCTAGAAGGTGGGTAAGCGACATGGGGAGAAGTCTACCTTGCCCAAGTATAAGAAAGCACCAGTAGAGAAGCCAAGCACAGTTTATGGCCATGAACATGTGGTAGAGTACAGTCCAAATCCAAGGCACAAAGCTCCAAAAACTAGAATGAATGGGCAATTAGATCCTATAGTAGGGTCATCATAGGATACACCAGATGAAGGCCCATCCACTTTTGGCCAATCTCCTCCTACCACCAAAAAGGGGAAGAAAATATATAAAAGGAAGAGAACTTCTGTGTCTCCACAACTGGAAACCGTACAAGAAGAGCTATAAGAAGAAGAAGAAGAAGAGGTACCTCTGATCAAAAGGACAAGATATCAGAGGAGGAAGGAAAATGAGACTTCTATGAAACACATAGAAGGTCCTAAAGAGCGGGACAATCCCCTGGATGCCTTAGGCTCAGATGAGTTCTAGATATCCAATTTTGAAGGACTGGAAGGATTTGTAGATTAGGAGAAGGAAACGCTTGATTCAAAAATAGGGTATGAAACTGGAGCTCCATTACTCTTCTAGCTTCAGGTGACTCTCACTCCACCTCTGGCCCAGTTCACCAATCTATTGCCAAACGTACCAATCACAGAGGTAAGCTCCAATGCAGTCCAAGGGCCTGAAACTCAATATGCCCCAACAACCTAAGACATAACAAGGGATAAAGCCATAGGAGAAACTTCTACTACCACTCCACCACCTCAAATTCACATTCCACCAACCTCTCTCCTGCCGCCTATTCCTACTCCACCACCTTTTCTCCCAAATCTAATGCCAACTCCAGCTCCACCTCCTTCAGCTTCTACTCCATCACTCATAATGCCAACACCTGCTCCACCACCATATGTTCCCTTACCATGCTTCATCCTGACTCCCCAAGAGTCAGTAAACACGAAAATCGTGTTGTCCTCCAAAACCACATTGGAAGGCATGACTGGCCTTGTTATAGAAGTGTTGATCAGTTTGTTAGGAAATGAAGGCCAAGACAAGGAAGGACAAGATAGGGTAGAAGAAGAAGAAAAGGTGGAAGAGGAAAGGGGAGAAGGACAAGGACATAGAGAAGGAATGAATGAGGGAGAAGGTGAACAGGGAAGGGACTAGGATAAAGAGTTAGGGGAAGAGTTAACCCTGACATACCAAAGCTTAACTTTAGTCCTCCATGTTGCCCCACATGAGCCAGTCACCGCATTTAGAAAACCTACCCGGTTTGCTAAAGAGATTCAGCTGAGGAAGAGAAATTACATAGATGAGGAAGAAGGAGAAAATACATACATAACATTCTTGGGGCAAGCTTTTCACCAGGAAGAAGCCAACATACCAGCAACAACCATATCTTATGTCACCAAAGAACTAGGGGTCGCTAGAAGGCACAATTTGCAATTCCTTCTACTAGCACTTCTCAGACACAAGCGACCCCTAAAGATTACACATTTAAAGAAGTAGACTTGGGTGAGCCCACTAGAGAAGGGAGAAAAACATTGGTAGCCTTAGGGCTTAAGCATGCTCTAGGATTCATGAGCAAGGATGAGGAAGCCATAAAGTCATTAACATAGTAGAATGAGGCTTTGAAAAAATTCATTCACAAAATGGTGGCTCTCATTGTTCCAAGTTTCCCAAAGGCCTCATTATAGGTCATATTAGAGAAGAGGGCCACTCCAGATTTTCTGGTAGGCCTTACCCCTTCCTTCATCAAAGCAAGTGTAGATTGGAAAAATGACTTTGAGAAGTATGGAGAAAGGGCCATCAAATTGGTGTTTAAACCTTACAGGGTCATCTTGATCAAAGCCACAAAGTTGATAGACTTGATTGAGAATGAACGCGGCTCAGATTCTGAGATAAGAAAATGGCAGGTCACCCTCCAAGCCCTAAAAGTAATCAAGAAGCAATGCTTCAAGATATTTGTGAAGATATATGAGGGAAAAGAGATAGACACATTTTAGACCTGGATCAAGTGTATAGCCAAAATAATTAAGGTCTATGAAGAGTGTCAAGCCCACATACTAGAAAACCATAAGGAGGTGTTGAAGTGGGTGGAGGAGATAGATGTTTTCTTCACAGGGATTGGCCTCAACTTATACCGAGACAAAGAAAAACATATCCTACGACCATCAAAAGAAGTGGTTCAAAAATTTAGATATATTATGGTAGGTATCAGTACCAAAGAGGCCTTACATGAGCTATTCTATTCAAAAGAAGAGATGCAGAGAATGTCTGAGCACAAAGAAGATATTAATTTTTTTTCTTTTGAATTGACCATCTTCAGAGAGAAGCAAGAACAAAGGGTCAGCAAAGTGAAGAGGAAAGAAATAAAATATGAAGAAGTTCAAGAGATAATACAGAGGCTCAGAGCTTTCCATTCAGAAGTCTTTTCCAACTAACCCCTCAAATTTATTCAATAATTTTGCAAGATAGTTTGTCTATACTTAGAAAATTTTCTCATAAGGCAAAGTTTGGCCTTTCTGCCTTTCAGTCTTTCGACCTTTCAGCCACCTCAAGCTATGTTGTTTTTGGCCTTTCAGCCCCTCCATTTTTCAGCCTTTTGGCCTTCTAGATATTTAATCTTTTCAGCCTTTTGGCCTCCAAAAGGGCCGAAACTTTCAGACCTTCAGAGTTGGTTTGACACTTAGCAATTTTTGGGTACTTAAAAAACTTTGGAGTAGAGATTAGGGGCCAAAATTTTGAGTGTTTCTAGTGAGATCACTTTTTTGCATGGCAGTTGAACTCCAGATCAGATTGGTGTGTAACTTGAGTTTGTGTTGGAAGGACTAAGAGTCCCCTATTAGTTCACACTATAAGAAGAACCTCCAGATGAAGATTCCAAGGAAGAACCCCAAGAATCAAGAAGAAGACTCCAAGTTCTCAAGAGAAACCCCATCTTCTTTCTTTTTCTTTTCTTGATGATTTTGATCTCTCTTGCATGGAAAAACTAATTGTAAATGGATTTAAAAGCCATGCAAGTTTTTTAGTGTCAGTTAGCAATAGTTTCCTTTCAGCAAAGTTGTAGTTTTAGCTTATGTTCATTAATTTAGACTCTTTGATGCCCTAATTTTGTCATTGAGATTTTTTAGATCAAAACTCTATATATTGTACTCAAAGGCAATGTAATAGGGTTGGATTCCTAATGCAATAAAAATCTACATTTGGTGCTTCATTTGTGGTGTGTTAATTTCTTCCATCTATGTAAAATTGGTGAATGTGTGCATACATTGTTCATTATTTTCAAAGAGCCTTTTGTTTTGTTGTGTTTCAAATTTGCATTTACATTAGTTGGAGTTTGTTGTTGTCCATCTACCTTGCTATGACAAATGGGAGGAAGGGATTGTCTATTGGGCTTAACGATAAATTTATCTCGTAGGTGCGCACATCTTGGTGGCTTCACGATTTGATAGATTTTGAATATCTTGCATGGGTGAATTCATCTTCTCTCCAAACTCTTGCATCCATTGGGTATAGAATTGTGACTTTGTCTGATTTATGCCTTGTGGGTTTGTTCCAAATCTCTCCATTAGTCAATTCGCAAGGAAGGTTTTACAATAGTTTATGTCCGTAGGATTTCATTTCAGTAATTTGCTTTATTTCTTGTTACCTCACTCCTTTAAATTCTATCGTAAATATGAAAGTAACAACATTACTAGTACAAAATATGGTATGGTACAGGAGAGAGCAATGAGCGGGAGAGGAGGAGAGCATGAGGCTGGAGGGAATTTGAATTCCCCTATGGGCGTGAAACCCGCTGGAGGAGGATTGCAGTCGAATCTAGGAGGTGGTAGCAGGAGCTTCAAGGTAGGAGAAAAGGAAGCGGAAGGGGACAAAGACCCAGACCGTCATCGCCCTCGAGAAGGAGGAAAACGGGACCTTTTGAACAATGAAATAAGTGGGAAAGTGTTCTCTGGCAATGATCAGAATTTATCCATGTTAGCGAGTCAGGAAAAGGTTAAAGAAGTAGATGGGGAGGGCTCCACAAAAGAGACAAGGGAGGAATCCCCTCTATCGAGATTCCAAATCACCGAAGATGTACCAAAGATAATGAAAAGTGATGGTAAGTCTTCTGAAGCAAATGATGGTCAACCTTTAGGTAAAAATAATGCAAATGGAAGTTGGTCCTCTCTTTTTGGCGTGAAACCCACTGGAAAATCTTCCTTTCCCCTAGTTGACAATACGTCATATCCTGAGAAAGGTATATTTAGCATTTCCCTTCCTGATTCTCTGATTGATCATACAGTAGCCCTTATGAAGAATACGCTAATAGGAAAATTGTTGGGTCCAAGACCTAACATAGATATAGTTAGGGCTTTTGCTGCAAGGAAATGGAGGTTAAAAGGCCAAGTTGATATAACAGCCCTTCCAAAAGGTTTTTTTACGTTTGAGTTTTCTAGTTCTGAAGATCTTTCTGCAGTTCTGTGTGGGGGGCCTTGGTTGTTTGGGAAATCGTCTTTATCTCTACAAAAGTGGGGGACAAATATGGACCTTAATATGGATATGTTTGAATCAGCCCCAGTATGGGTAAGATTCCAGGGACTTCCTCTGGAATACTGGCACGAAGATGTCTTTTCGAGTTTGGCTTGCTCGTTTGGGGAACTCTTAACCATAGATCCAATGACAGCCGCAAAGACTAGATTAGTCTATGCTAGAATATGTGTTAACATCAATCAAAAGATAGATCTTCCGGAAGCTATCTCTATCAAATCAAAGCTGGGAACCTATAATCAAGTTGTGGAGTATGAAACTGTCCCATTTGCCTACTTTACCTGCAAAAAATCTGGTCATTGGGCAAAACAATGTCCCCTAAATCATTCTATTAAAGCTAAAAAGAAAGAACCAAGGGTTGTTTGGAAAGAGAAAAAATCCCCCTCTCTTCCAGACCCATTGATTATGTTGGAAGAGAAAGAAAAAAGAGCAGAACTGAACGCTGTTATCTCAAATCAGTCTAAGGAAGATACCTCTCAGTTATCAGTTGATAAAGACTTACCTCAGATTCTGGAGCAGGAGGATCCAACTAATATAGAACAAAGGGAAACAGTGGAAGAATCCTTGCCTAGTTCTACTTATCCTCTTTTTAGGAATAGGGAGAATGAACTCCAGACCCAAAATGCATCTATGGAAGATAGAGTTATAAAGGAGCTTCAAGCCTCTATAAGAGTGATACAGAACAAGAAGGGAAGCAACAATGAAAATAATGAGCAGGAATCAACAGCAATGAGCCTTTTGGCTTCCTCTCCCTTAGTGAAAGAGCAGTCTATGTCTGGTGTAAATGGAATTAGTAGTAAGAGTTGGTCTGAAGTCAGTGAGGAGGTCTCTCAAAAAGAAAGTCTTGAGGAATCGTCTCCTTTCCAGGAAAAACAGGAGCCCCAATGGTCAGAGGTGAAAAATAATAAGAAGACAAAAAATCCTCTAAGAAAGGAGGACCGAACCTTAAAGCCAAAGAATCAGGGAAGATATCAGAAATAACCCCTCTAGGGGGAGTCCAAACCAGAATAAAAAAAGTAGATGTCGATTCTCCCCAGGGAGGAAGAGGCAGGCCTTCACAAAAAGCTATAAGAGAGCTAGAAGCAAAACAGAGTATCGCGGATGGTAAGCAATCTACTATCCCAGAGATTTGCCCCCCAACTCATTAAATGAAGATCATCTCCTGGAATATTAGAGGTCTAAATAGTCCTCATAAATAGGATGTTCTTAGAAAATTGGTAAGAGACTCAAACCCTGATATTATTCTTATCCAGGAAACTAAAATGTCAAAAGAAAAGGTTGAAAAAAAACCCTTTTAAGAAAGGCAGCAGTATTGGCAGTGATTCTGAAGGCGCCTCTGGTGGTGTTGCGATTTTCTGGAACAATGCTATTGTTAATTATAAGAAGATTCTCGTTGAAAAGAATATAATCCTTATTTGTGTCAAGCATATAAAATTGGATTACTCTTGGAACCTCATGAACATTTATGCCCCTAATACTAAAAATGGTAGAATTAGATTATGGAAGAGACTCAAAGAAATCAGGAATGACTTCCAGGCAAATAGCTGGATGGTGATGGGGGACTTTAATACCCCCCTGATGGTAGACGATAAAATGGGAGGTTCTCTCTCTCAAGTTGACAGTAGAGTGGACCTTATGGAGTACATTAATGATCAAGCCTTCTTAGATGTGGAGCTAGAAGGTATCTCCTATACGTGGTCGAACAGAAGGACAAGTGTGGATCTTATATAGTGAAACTTGACAGAACCCTCCTCTCAATTGATTGGTTGTCTAAATTTTTATGCTCTTTATCCTCTTCTATAAGGATTGGTTCTGACCATTTCCCTATAATCTTCAATGCCAATATGTTGAATGGTAAAAAGAATATTCCGTTTCACTTTGAGAAGATGTGGTTAGCCCACCCTAACCTAAAAGACAACATATCCAAATGGTGGAACTATAATCAGGAAGGTACTGCAATGTATAAGATAGCCAAGAAGTTGAGTAATGTTAAGAGAAATATTAAAATCTGGAATAAGGAAGTTTTCGGGGATATTTTCAAGGCTAAAAGTAACAAAAAGGAAGAGATCAAGACTATTCAAGAGAAAATTCAAAAAGAGGGTTTCTCAGAGGAGCATAGAAGTAAGGAGAATATTTTGGTAGCAGAATATCATAACATCATTACTAAGGAGGAATCCTTCTGGAGGCAAAGATCAAGAGCTCTATGGCTTAAAGATGGGGACAAGAACACAAGATTTTTTCACTTGACTGCTTCGAAACACAAAGCTATTAACAGAATTACATCCTTAAAAGTTAATAATCAGATCCTTATCAATGAAGAAGAGATAAGAAAGGAAATGCTCCTCTCCTTTTCTCATCTTCTAACAAGAGATGACTTGCTCGATCCCTTGAACCAAAATGATATTATCTCTGCCATTCCTTCCTTGATAGACAGTAATACCAACTCCAGTCTTAAGGCAATCCCAGATGTCAAGGAAATCAGAGATGCTGTCTTCTCCTTTGAAGGTGATAAATCTCCGGGCCCAGATGGATTTCCTCTTTTCTTTTTCCAGCAGTTTTGGGAGATCACTGGTCAGGATGTGTGCA
>MU225402.1:2000843-2067526 GCA_018584345.1 Thuja plicata | reverse complement strand
TAAATGGGTGCAGTCTGACCTGGTTGAACTCAAAAATAGATGCATCAAGCTGGAAAACAAGAGCTCCTTGATTGAAGAGACCATGACTACTATCAGAAATGATCTTTCCCATAATTCCAATGTTCCTATTAATGATCATAGTTCTGAAATTGATGATAAAATCAGAAATGTTGTAGAGTTAGCTATGATTCCCATTCAGAAGAAAATTAATGGGAACGAAGATATGTTGAAACACTTGCTCATGATGGTAAATACTGGTATGAAGTCTACTCTTGAGAACCTGATTTCTCTAAGCAATTGGCTGGAAAGTAATAAAGACAATGCTGATCATTTTGTTACTTCCCAGCAAATGGGACCTGGAACATGTACAAGATCCAAGAAGCAGAAGATTGAGGATCCGGATCTCTAGAAGCTGAGAGAGAACGTGATGACTATGAAGACTCAGCTGGTGGACTCTAAAAGCTTTCTGAAGTCTTTTCTCTAACTTTGGTGCTGGCGGTCTTTCTTTCTATTTTCCTTCCAGCGTCTCTTTTGTTTTTTGTCTTGTTTGTAATTATTGCAAAATCTGGGTTTTGACCCCTTGTAGACCGCTCTCCTCCTTGGGGCAGTCTGTTGCTCTTTGGGCTTTTTTGCCTTTCCTTTCTATGCTTTGTTAAAGGGTTTCAGGATTCCCTTCAAAACCTGCTTTTACCATAATCAAAAACCATCTTTAAAATACAAAATTGCATTTTTATTTTAAACACCAATGTTTGTTAAAATAGAAAATACCCAAAAGTCCTAAAGTTATTTTGTAGTTTGATGTCTTGAACTTACCAGCAAAGGCCTCCTCGTGAACATTCACATTTATCTTCAACTGAGTAACCAAGGAGGTTGTGACCTGACCCCGGAGAACCTTAGGAATAACTTCGTTATTCTTTCAAGAGAGAAAATCAAGTCTCGAGATCCTAGCAAGTTGACTTGTGTAAAAACAACGCTCAACATATTCAATTTATAAATTCCCAATCTAAACAGTATATATAGGTTGCAGTTTGTATGCAACAACATCATTAATGTGTGTGTGTGTGTGTGTGTGTGTGTGTGTTTGTGTGTGTGTATATATGTGTATATATATAGAAAATAGATTGACTAATATATGTGTGTATTATGTTGGCTAAACACCCACAAACATAATCAAAGGAAATATTGGGTGTTAAAAAAAGCTAAATATATCATCTTGATACATTTTTATGACCGCCCAACACTATATATTAGTAGTTTTAAAATCACTAATGTTGTATTATAAATACAAAAATTGGGCATATGGATGGAACTGCTGAAAACAATCGCCTTTTGTCTATAGTTGGAGTATCCTGTGGAGCCTACACTAACAATGAAATTGTATAAACCAATGTCCCTAAAAAATATTAGATTGTACATACTCCCCTAAAAAAAGAGACATGATCCTTTTTTATTCGACCTCTTGGGTTAATTTCTAGACCTTTTTAAGCAAATTATATCAGACTCATTTTTATAATTGATGCTATTTTTGTTTCTCTCAAGTTTAGGATTTAGGAATTGAAAAATTTGGCACTCATCATTAAAGCTTCCCAAAATTAAAGAGATTTTTTAATATTTCCAAAGATTGAAGCTCAAGAAAATCACAAATTTAATTTGGTACAGTAAGTTTGACATTAACTAAGATTATGTCCTTCTTACCGAAAACTTCCAAGTGCCTTCTAATTTTCAGTCACAAATAAAATTCCAAACATACTAATGAAAAGGGAATCCCTAGACATTGGGTGTCCATAGAGCTATTGTTAGAGGCTAGGATACCTACAATAGTACCACCACATTGGTTATACAGTCTGGTGCACATGAAAGGTATAAAATTGTTTTCAAAAGTTAGCATAAGCTTCACTATGTTCAATAGGACAAATTTTGGTTAGTATGTACCATTCACTTTAGTAATTAAAAGCCTATAAAAATTTTGACAAAAAACCACAAATGATATGATGCCATTGCATCAAAAACACCACCCAAAGCTAGCTGCACATATGGAGAAAACCATGGAGACCCTTGAAAAGGAGAATTGAAACAAAACAACTCTGAACAAATGTCATCCTTTGAAATGCTAAAACTACCCAATTCCAAATAACTAGAGACTTCTCTACTATTCACAACAGAGTGGATGACATGTATAAATAAAAATTTCAAATATTCATAAAGTAATCAACCCTCGCCCCCCCCTCCCTTAAAAAAAAAGATAAAATCTTATAATGCTCTCTGACCACAGGCCCCTTCCCCTGCCTTGCGAATACCCATTGTAGAAATTGGGGTTCCTTTTAGTTACTTGATTAAGTTTGATAAAATAAAATAAAGATTGTGTTGTTTGACTATCACAGAAAAATCCATTATGATCATTTGAACAAAGACAAATAGAGCGATATTCTAACTGCACAAAATGGCGAAAGAAAAAAATCCAGCAATGTTCAAATATATGAAATAGAACAAAATTTATATCCAAAGAAATGATTTTAGCGAATGTAGAGTTATTGCAGAATGTCATGACCTAAGAAATTGTAGCATAGCATGGATTCTGTATCTTATTTCTCTCCTTCTGATACAATTCATGCACGTATTCTACATGTCCTTTGTATGAAGAAAAGAGTCTACATGTCTCAGTTATTTACAATGTCCATTTACCATGCAAAAACTTATAAGAAAAGGAAGAAAATGTGGTTCCATTTTATTATTGCAGCTATAGGATAGAATTAAAGAATATATTATTGCAGCTATCTACATTCAATTTCCTAAATTAAATTTGATATTTTAGGTACCTTGCATGTTTTATAAAATATTTTTTCTTATAAACACAGTAACATGTTGTTCCGGTGGAACCCATTCTCAATATGCTTATCTAGTAAGTTCATAGTATTCAAAAACAAGGTGCACAACTTCTCCTTATTTGATGATAGTTGAAATCTTTCCTCATTCTTGACTTTGTCATTCTTCTACTAATGGAAGTAACTTCAAATCTTACTAATGGAAGTAACTTCAAATCTTCTCAACAAATGATTTTCATTGCATTATACAACTAGGTCAACTAATTTAGTAATCCTTGTCTCTTTCTATTTCTTTTTGTCATACACAAAATTTCCTTGGTGAAGCATAGCTTATTAGTCTATCAAAATTTCTATCCATTGTGATGAAACAAAAATGGCTACTACCTTCCTTGGAAACATGTTGTCAACATATAATGTATTTAGAGGTTAAGTAGATGACGTAGCATATACGATATCATAGCGTGAAAGTCACGATTCAACATTGCATGCCTCTTTATTGTGTTTTCTTGTTTACTACCACTTCCTTAAACTTAACAAATCTTATAATTAAATTTCTTAAATCAAGAACCAATCTTCTTTCTTCGTGGAAAACAGTCATTTCTGTTGTAAAGACACCAAGTCCATCTTCTTAAAGACTTGAAGAACTTAGCTGAATGTGAAACAATTGCTGCCATCTAATTGTTTTAAAATTTAACACTTTATCTGACACAGGTGTTGGGCATTCAAAATAAAACCTTCATATCTCAATTCATCAAGGTAAAAATCAAGAACTACCATTTCATGAGGTAACATATTGCTGACTAATCAAATTTCAATTTCCTTCAGGCAAGTGACAAAATATGCCTTTGCATTTCTTCTTGCAAGAACAGTTTTTACCCAGCTAAACTGTTTAATTTTTTCAGCCACTCTTTTTCAACAGTGATACAAATCTACATTTAGAATGCTGCATAGATATTGTACTTTATTAATTTATCTCTTTTGACTTATAAATCATTATAATTTTTATTGAAGCTATTCATTTTTCCAATATTACAATTATATAATTATATATATTATTGTTCTACTGTAAGATTCTTAGAAATCAAATTAAGTTTTATAAGTATTGAAAATGTGACAACTTGTATTCTTTCTTTCACGGGATACAAACTTGTACTAAATATGTTCAACAGTTAGCCTTGTGAAAGAAGCTGTCAAGGCTTTCCTCAACAATTAAAACTACTTCTTTGCATTTTTTTAGTTGTTGTGCCTCCATAGTATTGAATATTGAGTAATAATATACATGTAACTTACACATAATATCATGTTTTATTTGTTTTCAGAATGCTTTCATTGTGAGGTAGTTCATGTGTTTGACATATATTGCATAACACATATATCTTGGCTATATTGAATTCATTTTACCTCTTTTTTATTCTTACAAGTTTTTCATTGTTTCATTTCATCTCAACTCTAGCAACATTATACTATTGGCAGGAACTTTGACACTTTGTGTCTCTTGTTTTATTTGTGTTATCGTTTCTATAGAAAGATAATCCATAGAGTTCAAATACTCTCTTACACTTGGCCAAAAGAGTTAACTTTCCTTTTAACTGTAAAATTAACATTCAATAAATTTTAGTTTATGCATTCCTTTCTTGGTTTTTCATGATTTTATGAATTTCACATATTCAAATCAAGGATTATTATAACATTTGCATTTTGCATTAATTTTAATGATTTTTGACAGTCAGTCTAAAGTGTTGCATTCATTCTTTGGGTTATTTATTTATAAATTATTTGAATTTAAAAAATTTTCACTTTTTTGGGCTTATGCACCCCGCCCTTTCTCTTTTATGCCCCATTGTTAAATAAATATACAAACTCCTACGCATCCTCCTTTTTGTGCTATCCTGCGAAACCCTTAGACACCCACTCTATTTGTCTTTTCCCTATGGGTCTCCTCTTTCTCTGAGTGCTACCCCAATTTTTACCATGCTACCTTACATTTTCACTTCCTCCCCATTTTCTTATGCTACTTTCTATTCCATTCCTTTTTTGTTTCAAGAAAACAACCCCCTTAAGGAACTATTTTGAGCAATGACAAGACTTGGGATATTGGTGTTACTAATTTATATAATGCATTGAGAATATATTTATGAAAAATTGTAACGCCTTGCCAGGGAACCCAAGAGGACAATATATAATCACTTAAGAACATGGATTTTTTTTTTGAAAACAATAAAAAACTACTTTAAATTAAACGTTATTATTTTATTTATACATAATTACAACTAAATAAATGATACATTACATTATTTAAATGTATAAGTAATAAACATCAACATTAGTCTATATCCTCTTAGGCTCCCTAACGTTGCTACTAAGCAAAATATAATCACATGACTAATTCAATTAATCAATAATGAGATAGTGCACTTGAGTTTAATTATCATTAAATTATATTCATTTTAAACCTCAAATCCAAATGTTCCTAATACAGAACAAGATACATGTATGCACATATTGATAGTCAATACTGAAATCGATCTCTCCAACTCTAAACATTACATTTCAATAAATTATTGGTACATGTTTATAGTTACATTTACATCCCTCTCCTCAAGGAGTGATAATTATATCATCAGTACATATAATCAATGATACATAGCATGAGACAATAAGTACAATAGGAATCACATATCCACATGAATCATGAAGCTACAATGAAGATGCAAAGTCTATCCAAAAAGATCACAAACAAATTCTGAACCTCAATGGAGAAGAAAGAACACTTCCACCTAACCATGTGAAGGCTCGAGGCCCACCCCTCCCTGCTAAGAGATAGACACAAGGAGCCACACCACACAAGAATATATAAAGGCACAACTACAATAAATAATACAGGAAAGCCACATGACAACTACAAAGGAACGCATAAGGGATACACAAGGAAAATCACATGGGATATCGGAGGCAAACCCAAAGGCTAAATGGAGGGGATTCAAAGACACATGTAAGAGAGTGTCATCACATAGTTCCTCAGTATCTTGGGTTATCTTGGCAGTCTCTCCAAACCTCGAACCCCAGGTGAGAACTTATGTGGAATCGATAATCCTTTCATGAGGACAAGGAAGTTGATTTTATAGATCAACACCCTATGGATTACCATGCATTATCCAACCCATCCTTAGTTTGTACAATCACTTAAGGCCATAGATGTGGAAACTTAATTATCTCAATAATAATGTGTTATCCCAACCCAATACATTTTTTTTAAAGTTATCACTTGATTAACACTTTGGGTGAACCCAAAATAGTGGGTTACACTTTTTTGGAGGAAGGATTTCCTCCAAAAAACATAAATGTGAAAATCATGTCGGGTACTTTCGATAGAAATTTCTCCCGACTTTCGATCGAAATATTAAAACTTTCAATCAAAAGGTATAAAATTAAATACTTTCGATCAGAAGTCACTTTAGATCGAAAGTGGCATTTTATTAATAAAAAAAAAGAAACTTTAACCATGTAAAATTTGTTAAGTACTTTCGAATGAGCCTCCTGATTAGGCCCATTTTGCAAAGGCCAAGAAATTTATGAAGATTTCATGGCTTTGGGGCTCAATTACAAGGCTCAAATGGAACAATAAAGACAATCCCATTTTCATGGCACAAGTACTCAGAGTGAGATTTGTAATGGTAATAAATTTGATAAATTTTGAGTTTATTATGTACATGTTTTTTGACGTCAATCAAATGTGGGTTTCTTACTAAAAATAAACCTCTATCAGACGTTCATCGAAAAATAGTAAAAAAGAGAAAAAAAATTCTGAAAAATAACAGAGCCCCAAGTATTGAAGTCTTCTTTTTATCAAAAAAATAAATAAAATTGAAATTGGACAAATACACGACAAGTTACAAGTTACAGAAAGTACGCATGTCAAAATTATAGTTAAGTCAACTTTAAATGTTAATAAAACATAAAATACTAAGGATAAAGTCATAAAACCAATTTTGGGATCTAGATATAGATGTGACAAAACTAAATTTGAAAGAATCACGTTGATATCTATTTTAGAAAAAAAGTTATGCTTTATGAAAATAGTGTCACTATTTAAAACTGATGTTTTCAGCAACATACAAGTTTTTGTGGGAGAAATAAAAATTAATTAGAATAAATTCCAAAAAAAATTTAAAAAATATATTTAGAATCTAGACAGAAAATCCTAAAAGAATATAATTTACTTCATGTTCCGATTTGCAATAGTTTAACGGCAATATGCATCCAAATGTGAAAGTTTTTTTCCAAAATGTATAGTTCAGTGTTCGTTCTGGCCAAAAAGTGTAACCCACTATTGTGGGTCCACCCCTCTATAATGGGTTATTTTGGAAGTCATTTAAGGCCCCAATTCACATTGTGAACCACTCTCCTAATGATGATCCTACTAAATCCTCCCCAACAAAATTGAAAATCATAAGAGAATAACAATTCAAACCATCGATAGAATCCACATATATCCAATGTATCAAAATTACATCAACAAATCATCATATGCAAATCAAGATAAAAATACCACAGGAAATTTTCTAGGTTCCAATACAAATCGACATTCAAATTTTCCATTACATACAAACTGTTTGCATAAAATAATATTATGGATCCATCTCAACATAACAAAACAAAAAAATCTCCATGAACCAAAATAATATACCTCACAAATGTATCATTAATAAATTTCACAAATTAATATCCGAACTCATTAATAGTACCATGAAAAAACAAATTAACAATTAAAGATACATATACTAAGATCACCATCGTATCCCCTCACTTGTGGTATAACAAGAAATTCCCAAACACCTCAAACTTAAAACAGAATGCAATTACCTCCCTAGGTTATGAATGCATAATTTTTTACACTAACCACACTTAATATCCTAGTTACAATGAAGGTAGATAAAACCATCAACAATCACAACCACATGATAACACCACTATATGCCATTATGAAAGCTACACCGAAAGTAATGTGGATGATCACCACACCAAAATCATTCCTACCCAAGCAGGAAAAATGCATGGAAAAGACATGGTTATTTGAGAAGCTATGCTGAGGATATTTCCAAGTGGGGAGAAGCTTAAAAATTCAGGAACAAGACAAAGTCTAAAATGACATATACACTAAAGAACCGACCCAACAAAAATAAAATAAACAAAGATTATAAAAGGGAATGTTTGCAGGTTAAATAAAACATCTCGAGAAATGTGTAGGAAATAGAGAAACCATCCAAACATCATTAAAAACATTACAAATCAGATGTATAAAATAAAACAAAGGTTCTATACATACCTTGGACTGCAAGAAAAACCAAAAAAGAAGTTAGATATGCGAACTTAAATTTCAAATCCACAATTCTAACTTATTTCCAATTTCCCCAAATTCAATTCCAAATGAGAAATCTCCCAAAATTTCCCTAAAGATCTCAAAACCCCTTCAAATAACACAAATAAAAAACTTTTTGTTTCCTAAAAAGGCCAACGAAAAGCCACTCATAAGAAAATAAAAATAGATTAATTAATTGCTTTAATAATGTTATAAAGCTTTATATTTCTATTCTATTATATTATTTGACTAATATTAATTCAAATATTTATTTCCTATTAAATAGGAAAAATCACCAAAAGGCAATATGCATTATACATCTTAGTATATATTATGCTTAATAATTAATACATCAATGTATAACTAAATGTCTTAGTATTTAGTTAAAAATTAGTAATTAATTAATGATAATTAAAATTATCTTATAACATAATTAAATTAATTTATATTAATATTACTAATAATTGATCGATATTTAATTTTTTATAAAATATATTTTAAGTTTCATTAATTATATTAGGACTATTTAAATGGTTAATTAATTTCAATAATCAAATTATATCATGGCAAGACAATAAATGAAAGTGACCAAAAGACCACATGATCTCTTTTGCCTAGTCTTTTTGGTTCTGTCCTTGGCTTTAGGATCTCTATGGGACTGTTTTGTTTGGCTGGGGGTTTGCCTGTTCCATTTATGCTGTTGTTAATCGTTACTATGTTTATGGTTTATTTTTAGCTCTGTAGGGTTTCAGGAACCCATCAAAACCTATTTTCCTTAATAAAAAAAAAATGAAAGTGACCAAAAGACCACATGATCATGCAAAATCACAATCCAACCACAAGAAATAGGGATCAAAGAGAATCCAAATTTGTCTTCTTGACAAACTAGATAGGTGACACAAGGCATAATCATCCTGAAGTGGGATGATGGACCTGCTATGTCAGATTGATTGGGCCTTAATTATATCTCCCTTTTCAATCTCCATCAAGAAAGTGAAGGAACAGTCAGACCTGCAAATTCAAGTGGATTCGATTCCTAACACCTACAAACCCGCATCATGATAACAAAACACGTGCATGTATACCTATGCATATATCATGTCAAATAGTAGCAGACAATGAAGGGGGATAAATACATTGTATGGGCCTCACGAGTGAGTAATTGTTGGTGTAATTAAATATTCCTAATTACACTTTACTTAATATTACTTAGGATAATGCATTGCTTAATAATTTGCATTGTAGAAACTTAGGAGTTTGCATCTTATTTTAGCACATGGTGTAGGATAAATTCCACTTTATATGTGAGATCAACCTTTAGTGCTCTTATCACATTATCATCCTCACATTGTTGCACATGTTTTCACATAATTCAATGTACAATGGAGGATGATCCACCTTTGGTGGACACGTGATTGCACCTAGTGTGGGCGATAACTTATCTCTTTCTCATCTCCTAGTTATCATGCATTGCCTATATATTTAGACATATCTACATTGTAGTCATAATGAGATTTTATGTAAGATTGATTATCATTGAATCTAGTCAATTGAGGATCATATCATTTTCCTATCTCTCTTGTGCTATTATTTAAGCTTTTAGACCTTGGCATAATCTTTCATTGCATTAGGTGAATTCTTTCATTGTATCAAAACTTGATGAAAAATTCTTACATGGTATTAGAGCCATAGGATTATTCATTGCATAACCTTTAAAGAGTTTTTTTCTTCAACTTTTGGAGGGCCACAATTCATATCCAGGATATCTATAGCTTTTGGGAGCGTCTAGAGAAAGATATGATGTCACCATTGCGTTCGGGTGGTCATTTCGACAAATTTTGACAATAAATTTGCCTACCTTGGGTAAAAGTCAAATTTGAGGCAATGTTTTTTGCAAATTGAGCTCTTGGTTCGATTTGCACAATGATGATGATGCATTCATAGCCAGAGTTTCCCCAATGGAAACAATCCAACCATTTAGAAAGAGTTAACACAATGGAAAAAATCCACAATAATTCATAAACAAATCAGAATTGAACAACAAACATGCCTCGTAGGCCTTCATACTATCAAATACTCAATATTTACATCTTACATGCCCAACAACATGCTCTCTTACATTACAAGACACACATGCCTAATTACATACAAGAAACCAAATCCATACTGGATGTTAAGATACTACGGTGATACTACTACTCCAATTTATCTACCTCTCACTAAAGACCCTAAGACTATAAATATATACAAGATCAGAAGCCACAAGTTGACCATAAAAGATCATATCCTCTAAGAAGAAGAAAACATGTTACAAAAAATAGGTTTGAACCCAAATCATCTGGAAAAACCTACATTGAAAGGTTTAAGAGATGTGATCATAAAATAATGTCGGCCTCAAATGTAATAATGAGTTGGCACAATCACACATGGAGATTCCCATCGGAAGATCAAGAAACCGATCGGAGACACAACAACCAACTGGGAAAATGAACAACAAAATAAGATTGAAAAAATCCTAAGATATCTTATCCAAGACAAAATGAAGCAAGGTGTAATCTTAGAAAAAGGTTCTCCAATATCTCTAGAACAAACCCAAAAGATCACATAAGATAAAGAGCCAACAGGAGAAACCGCAACAAACAAAAAAGAAGGAAAGGTTTTTGGTTGATGCAATATTGCCAAGATCCCAAGATGTTCCTACATCAGATGCCCAGGGTTAATAAAAAGTGAGCCTCTCACTTTGCAGTTGTAGAATAAATCCACAACTAAACAAAAGATTTCATTTTAACCTTAGGCTTCCCAACCCTCATGGTTAAGAATATGAACCCACACACAAAAACTCTTTCATCTGATCTCCACATCCTCTACACTGAAATAAACCATCCAACAAATCCATGTGAATAACCAAATAGGTCAACCACATAACTAAACTCAAGATCTGCACTCTTCTTCTCAAATCCTCTTATCAACCTCAACTACTCATTCTCATCACACATCTCACTTCTTTCTATCATCAACATCCAGGAAATCAAGAACTTCACTAAATCCACCACCTCTATCCTTCAACCATTCATCCTTCTTTGTTACCATCACCTCTATCCTCAAATCATTTTCATTTTCACTCTCAACATATCCATCCTCATACTCAAATGCTCATCTCTGTCAAGGAAATACAATCCCTCTTTCCACACTTGCACTGAAACACAAGTAAAAACATCTTCTTCCACACATTCAATCCAATTAGTACCAATACTAATCAAGGAGCAAATGTCTTCTCTATCAAACCTTTTGTTAGAATAGGAAAACCCCTATTCTCCCAAGAACACCTGCATGCAAACCTGTCACATGGAAGAAGCAAAGATAGAAGACAGAAGAAGCTATGGAGGCCAAAAAGCCAGAGACATCATATCCATGTTCAAAGAATAAATTTCTATTATGAACAAAATGATTACAATACGATCTCCTTATGAAATGCAAAGAGGTGAATTTTTATAAAAGGATACCGAAACCCTAAAGGTGAAAACCCTAAAGAATAATGAGATGCCTAAGTTTAACTTAAGCGTAGAGTATAATGGACTAATAATTAGATAAATTAATTATTAGGTATAATATGACTACTCTAACACCCCCCCTTAAGTGTAATTAGGGAGAAGCTAAACAACTAAGGACTAAAAGATGCATGTAAACAAAATGCATGAAAGGAACTATGGGTCCCAGCAACTAGGCCTGATCAGGTACCCAAGTACAATAAATAAACTAGATGAAGGAAGCTAAGACTCTAATCTAGGGAAAGTCCCAAAAAAAGGAACAAGAAAGAGCAAGAAGCATCTCTGAAGTATGAAGCTGCAAACACTGTCAGAAGTAATTGCTGGAACCCCCACTGAAAAAGTGCATGACTAGGTAGAGAAGACAAAGTCTGAAGAGCTGATCAATTGAACCCAGGAAGCAATAGAACCAACAGGAGAACCCCCCCCATAATGTTGAACAGGGAGAGGGGTGACAGGAACACTGAAATGCAATGCCAGAAACATCTATAGAAAGTAGAATCAG
Source organism: Thuja plicata (assembly GCA_018584345.1). NCBI lineage: Eukaryota > Viridiplantae > Streptophyta > Pinopsida > Cupressales > Cupressaceae > Thuja > Thuja plicata. The sequence continues at coordinate 2,055,295 of MU225402.1, read as the reverse complement.
GAACACCAACAGTGCAACAAAATTACAAGCACATGATAAAGGGTGGTGTCACCAACACACAACATGGGCTAATGTCATGGAAGGTATGCTCACTTGACAAAGGTGGATGAGCACAAAATGGAAAAACATCATAACCCCCCATGGCACTTTATAACTGAGTGTGAGTACAAAAAACACACAAGGTGATTGAAATCCCAGATATGCAAAAGCATGCACTTTATCTTAGTGTATTTATAGAAAAGAAAATGCTACAGAAGAGAAGCATACAATGCTTAGAAGTCAGAAAGAAGAGTGAGCTAGAAGATTAGAAGAAGAGATCCCAGGACCTGTAGAACCCAAGTAATCTGCTAGAGTGTGAAAGAGAAAAACTTAAAGGAGAGAGAACCTAGAGTAGAATCTAGAAAAAATACCCCTACAACTAAAAAGTTCACTGAACCAAATTTTTGACGATATCTGGTTTGCCAAAAATCGAGTCCGGATGAGCCAGATATGGCTCTCAGAAGGCAGAACCAAACATCAGAATTTGACAAAAAAAATACTATAAAAAAAAAGAGCCAAAAAACCTAACCACCATGGTCAGAAAGATCTCGGAAAGAGCTTTTTGACGATATAACGAAGTCCAAAAAGGGCCTCCATATGCTCCAAATAGAGTGAAAAAGGTGAGAAGGGCCCAAAAATGCTTCAAAAGTCAGGTTTTAAGCCCCTGAGGCTAAAAAAATAAGCCCCCTGGGTGCATGGCGCATGAAGGGGGCTAGCTTAGAGCCCCTGGTCATCCATATGACTACTACTAGAGGCAAAGGGGCCCATGGGGTTTAAAAAACTGTCGGGCAGAGTGGTGCGGTGAAGACCAAGTGGCGGGAAGTGGCTGGGTGGAGCGGCAGTGCCAGCGGAGCGGGGGGCTATCGGGGCCATTGGCCGGTGGTGGTGGTGCACAAGGCGGTGGGGGCCACAAAGGGCGGTGGAGTGCAGGGTGGTGGGGGATGTGAAGGGTGGTGTGGGCCAGCGGTGGTGGAGCACCGGTGGCCTGACGGTGGTGCATTGTTTAAAACTTTGGTAGCGCATAAAAAAATTAAAAAACAATATTTTTTTGATTGTTTTTTTAATTTTTCTCAGTTTTCGTGCTCGTACAACATTGGAAACCAAATTTTTTTGCCTCGGAGGCAAGTTGTCTAAAATGGACAAACTTTATATGGATTCTAGGGTTTTTGGGCACTCTGAGTGCAACGATAATGTCTATTTGAGCCCAAAATGACTAGAAACAAAGGTCCCCCCTAAATCCACACAAAAAACTTTTGAAAAGCTAGGAAAACCCCCAGCTTCTGAAACACTTTGACAAAACACGAACAGCTAGCTGTAGGATGGCTCTGATACCATGTTAGAATAGGAAAACCCCCATTCTCCCAAGAACACCTACATGCAAACTTGTCACATGGAAGAAGTAAAGACAGAAGACAGAAGAAGCTATGGAGGCCAAAAAGCCAGAGACATCATATCCATGTTCAAAGAATGAATTTTTATTATGAACAAAATGATTACAATACGACCTCCTTATGAAATGTAAAGAGGTGAATCCTTATAAAAGGATACCAAAACCCTAAAGGTGAAAACCCTAAAGAATAATGAGATGCCTAAGTTTAACTTAAGCGTAGAGTATAATAGACTAATAATTAAATAAATAAATTATTAGCTATAGTATGACTACTCTAACACCTTTTAGGTAATCTCTGCAAAAATATGCCTCTAATTGAAACAAGTTAGTCTTCAACTCTTCATCAACATCATGCACATAATCACAAATAAGAGTCTCATCACAAGCCCTCTCATGCTCACTAAATATAATGTCATCAATAGTAATACCCATACTGAAAACAACATCAAACTCAAGACCTATTCCAACAAGGTTATTAGACTTAGCCAAAGGAATCTCAATTCCAACTTCAACAATCTCAGTATCAAAAATCGCATTATCATCCTCAATAAAAAGACATTCCTTCACTAGCTCATCAGATCTAATGAATAGATTATGAAATTCATCCATAACCACATCTATCTTATCCTCTGCAGTATTTGTCAAAGCATTAATAGGTGAACATACCTCATCAAGCTTAACCTCTTTCTCAATAGTAACCCTAGATTTCCTTTTTCTCCTTTGTACACTCCTTCTCACTGGCCGATCAATCCACCTCTTGACAGGTAGATGCCAACTCAACCTCTTCAGATCCTTGGTAGCTTCTTCACACTCACTCTCAAGTTTGGGATTCCTCCTCAAACTAGCCAAAGAATTACAAATATGAAACCTCAAATCAACCCTAAGGTCTTCAAAAATTATCTTCACACTTCTAGGGTTCATCCTATTCAGTGACCTCTCTCCCTTCACAAGGTGTAACTGCCTCTGATCAGTGATCTGAATGCAAGATCTCAATTGTTTCTGACTCAACAATCTATTGAACATGATCTCAGCCTACCTCGAATCAATGATTTTTCCACCAACAAGATGTCTCAAGGAACTCAACCCACTCTAAGCATCAAAACCAGTAACAATTACTCTTTGATCTATCCTCACACAAATCCTCTTCCATCATAGGTCATATCTATATTCTTCCATCCCAAAACAAGCCCTCCATAGAATCTCGAACTCAGGAAAAAACCATCAACCACTACATTGTCAATCACACTTCAATAAACTCATACCAGTCATCAACTAGGAACAAAAAATCAACCTTCCACTACAATTCCTTTCAATGACTCTTGCGCAAGTCATTCATTGATGTGAGCCAAATATATTCTATGTCACCTCACAAGCAATGCCCTAGGAAATTTACAAGTCTAGGATCTCAAATCACTTCCACCACAAGACCAAACCTCACTTTGATACCACCTGATGCAATCATAGTCAAAGTTTCTCCAATGGAGATATTAAAACCATGAAACAAGAGTTAACACAATGGAAAAAATCCACAAAAATTCATTAAAAACTCATAAATGAACAAAAAACATGCCTCACAAGCCTTCATATTATCAATTGATCAAGATTTGCATCTTACATGCCTTGCAACATGCTCGCTTACATTCCAAGACAGACATGCCCGATTACACATAAGAAATAATATCTATATTGGATGTTAAGCTACTACCAGTTTAATACTACCACATTTTCTCTACCTCTCACTAAAGACCCTAAGAATACAAATATATACAATATTGCAAGCCACAAGTCAACCAGAAAAGGTCACATCTTGGAAGAAGAAGAAAACATGTTACAACAAATAGGTCAGAACCCAAATCATATGGAACAACATCCAATTAAGTATTTAAGAGATGAGATAATAAAATAATGTTGGCCTCAACCGTAATCATGAGCTGGCATGATTGTGCATGGATATTCCCACAGGATGATCGGGAAACTGATCAGACCCACAACAACCAACTGGGAAAATGAAGAACAAAATAGGACAAAAAAAATATTAAGATATATTCTCCAAGATAGAATGAAACAAGATGTGATCTTAGAGAAAGGTTCTCCAAGATGTCTAGAACAAACCCAAAAGATCACGTAAGATAAATATCCAACAGGAGCGACCACCACCTAAAACACTAAAACTTCCCAACTTGAATAAAACAACAAACAAGAAGGAAAAAAAAATTTGATGCAATATTTCAAAGATCCCAAGATGCTTCTACATCAGACAATATGGATATTTTGTCAAAAATAATAAAATTACAATTTTATTATTTTTGGATCTGCATTTAAATATTTCCATTCTCATTATTTTTTCAGCAAAATTTTGGAGTTTTTTGTTGGGGTCCCCACCCTTATATTGTGTCAGTGCTTTTGTATAATACACCACACCAGATCTACAGAGCATATACTAAATCGACCAGAATATCCTTTTTGAGTCAGTGTAGAAGGGAAGAGTAGACAATACCTAACCCCTCGACCAAACTTTGACTTAAATCACTAGTTGGATTTTTTTTACAAGATGAGGGTTCTTAATTAAAAGAGTTTATTACATTCCCCTCGTAGGGAATGTGGGACTAAATAGTACCTTTCCACTGCCTAGCTACATTCCCTCTCATGCAACTCCTTTTGTCTGTAGTGCAACCATCACCCCTCCACACTGTGGCAACCTTGAACCCTCCTTTCAACCACAATCTTGGTCCCTTTTCATCACTCACCCCTCTCCACTATGACCTATCTCAACTTACGTGGCTGACAATGATCCGCTACCACCTACCCATCCCAGATCTCTTAGCACCGCTCTTTGTCATTGTCTCAAATTTTCTCAGACTCCTGACATGACCAACTGGATATGAAGGCTTAATCAACATGACATATGATAACACCTTATACACCACTAGAGCCACATTATCCCCACATGAAAGCTTGATATTTCATTTTTTTGAAACAAAAAATTTCACAGGTATAAATTTGATGCCTTTTTGGACATCAAAACTGAGTATTTTTAATTTTACAGAGATAGCCTTTGACCGTCAATGTTAAGCTATTGTCTATGTCATCCTATTGATATGTTAAATTTGGTGGTTGTTTTATTATCATACCTAGTTGTTTCTGTTCTTATGTGAGAGTCATTTGGATGCCAAATTTAAACTATTTGTTCTACTGACATCATTAGGGTTTGAAAATTTGGACTCCTCATCATTTGTAGTTTTAGATTTGTAGTTCGATTGTGGAGGCCCCTAACTTGGTCATACAAACACCTTTTTTAGTGCAAATTTTTTTATTGTGGGTGAAATTTCTTGAATTTTCACTAGTGGTGTTAATTTCTAGTTTTGGTGGACATATTTTGTAGAAATTTCAGTTTTTGGTGACTATTCCTGTCCAATCTTGATTTTTGCAACTTCAGGGGCTTTGTTTGGGCTCATAAAAACACATTATTAGCCATTTTTTTTAAAGTGCATAATTTTTTGAGAAATTTCCAGATTTTCTATCAGATTATAGGCTTATTTGGGAAAAAACATCACTTTCAGTATTTGGTATATTTTGGCCTATTTGGGCACTTGTACCAAATTGGATCCTTAAGTGATCTTGTGTCCTAATTCTTTAATTCTATTATAGCTTCATATTTTCTACTGTAATCATCAAAATTAGAAGTCCATTTTGGCCAATTTTAGCAAGTGGCAATTGTAGACACACTACATATAAAGTGCCAAAATCATCATTTCGAGGGGGGGGGGGTTCTTTGATTTATTTCATTTTGGGAGGGGGTGCATTTATTTATTGACCTAATTCTTCATGTAAGAAGTGCATCACGGATACAATCATGGAATATACAATCCATCATGCAGTTGTACAATTTACTAGGGATAATTATGATTCATGAGAAAAATGTATCATAACATATTATATATGGTTGAAGATTTTGACTCATCTTTATGGACTCATCCCTCATCCAAAGTCTAAATTTAAAAAGTTATCTTTGAGGGAAAGGAATTGGGATATCATAGGATTGTTTTCTTACACCACTAGTTTTTTTTTCTTCCCTGAAGTCAAGTCCAATATTGAAGGTATTGGGTGTCTACGCACCTGTTGGATCATTATTTGGGAACACTTTAGAAATCCTAATGTTCCTCCATTTCCAAAATATCCAATTGTAGATTGTCTCATTCCACTTGATGATGCAGATACTATTCTCTATGATGAGCCTGCCTTAAGGTGGATTGAACATCTTACATTACTTAACCACTATGATGATATAAAGGCTCAATGTAAAGATTCTAATGATTCTTCTAATTCTCTAGTTGAGATCACTCCTAGTGTTTCTATTGATGATGCTTGTATTCCTATATCCATGGATGCTTGTGATTCAGTGCAACAGTATATTCCTTGTCTTCCAGATTCAGTTCATTGGGATGACTTCTTGACATACATGACATGTTTATTTGTGGAGTCCTACATTGAGGATTCTAGAGACATCATTGATTACATTTATCTTCTCTTTGATGAGGATGATCCTTCTTCAGTTGTTGTGAGGGAACACTCTGACCCTCATTTTCATTCTCTACTTAATCCTTCTTTTGAGTTTGACATAATTGTGGAGCCTTTGATACAACAGTTGGAGGAGGTCTATTTATCTTCAGAGAAGACATTTGAGTCTTTGGAGATTGACATTCATGAATCTCAAAATTTACTTGATAGGTCACATTGCATGGTTCAGGTTGATCATACTCATGGGTTGGAGACTCATATCTAGTTTCCTGAGACATTACACATTTTGGGGATTCTTCTTATAAATTGGGGAAAATTCATTGATACACCTATGACATTTCTTCTTCCTAAAGGGAAGAACATTATTTAATTTTCATGGAGCAATTTCTACATTGATCCTGGGGCATCTACCATTGGTGTACCTTATCCATTAAGGTGAGATACCTTTCTTTTCTTCCTATTTCCTATTTTGAGGAGACATCTTTGTCTTTGGTGGTTGATCACAATCAATTAACCTTGGTTCCTTTCTTGTCACCTTCTATTCAGTATGTTCTTTATTGTTTTGTGACATCTTCATCAACCAAGGGCATGGTGACACATGAGAAGATTCCAGAGGCATCTTCATACTTCATTTGGATTCCCCTTCTTCATATCCATAATGGGAAGCATTCTCACATTTTTACTTAGTGTATCTTCTTCCTAAGGGGAGAAATATTTTTTGTAGGCATTGGACTATGTTTTTCCTTCAAACACTTACCCTACTTGCAAGATATTATTCATTATGGGGGGGATATCATGTCTCCTTATTTCCTTCCAATGGAGGGCTACTTGATTATATATAAATGATGTATGCAATATTGGGGGGTCTTGAGTCCTCCATCAATGCATCTTGTTTATTTTAATCTCTCTTTTTGGGGGAGGATTTTTCATATGAGGTTTTCCCTCTTTCTCTTCTTTATGAGAGATTCAATTTCTTTTAGATTTTCATATTATACATGGGTACCTAACATGGCCTAGTAGTCGGGACCCATCTTGCACCATTGTCATCTAGATTTGTTAGTTTAAGTGCATTCCCTTAAGTTTAATTTAAGGGGGGGGGGGGGGGGGGTGGTTGGTGTAATTAAATATTCCTAATTATAGTTTACTTAAGCTTACTTAGGATAATGAATTTCATAGTAGTTTTCATTGTAGACACTTGGGATTTTTTATCCTATTGTAGCACATGGTGTAGGATAAATTCCACTTTATGTGTGAGATCCACCTTTAGTGATCCTATCACATTATCATCCTCTCATTTTTGCACATGTTTGACTTCATTGTACAATGGAGGATGATCCACCTTTGGTGGAAATGTGATTCCACCTAGTTTGGGTGATAGCTTATCTCTTTCTAATCTCCTAGTTATCATGCATTGCATATATTTAGTCATATATACATTGTAGTCATAATGGAATTTTATGTATTATTGATTATCATTGAATCTAGTCAATTGAGGATCATATCATTTTCCTATCTCTCTTGTGCTATTATTTGATCTTTTAGATCTTGGAATATTCTTTCATTGCATTAGGAAAATTATTTCATTGTATCAAATCTTGATGCAAAATTCCTATAGTAATACAACATCCTCCTGCTTTATACAAACATGTCAGACATGAATCACATGAAATAATAACATAAGCATAAAGATAATCAAACATATACAAGTACATTTCTTAGGAACTTCAATATATTATAAACCAATAAATAACCATCATCATATATCATAGAGGAAACATAAGCACTGATCTCATATAATCAAAGTGCCCATCACAACATATAATATCAAATTTCATTATATATCATCATGAGTAATCTATAATAAAATCACCATAAGCATAAACACACAACCACATATAAACCAATAAAATGTCCTAAACATGATACATAAACATAGTCATATGGAAAGGTATTACACCCCCTCCCCCAAGAAATAGGATTAATCCTAAAAGCATACAAATAAATAGGGGTATAAATCTCTCATCCTCATTTCATCCTCCCATGTTGGTGAATATTCATCATTTGGGTCCCATTGGACCCTTACATATTTGATGAATCAAACCTTGAGGGTCATTCCTTTCTATTTTAATATGTGTATAGGCTCCAAATACAACTACACATCCTTTAATTGCAATGCATTCCAATTGAGTACATGGATAAAATTAGGAATGTACTTCCTAAGTACTTAAACATCAAAGCCATCATGAATGTGGGTCAAACTTGGTAGGAAAGAAAGGTAATAGGAAACCAATCCTATCTTCTCAAGGATATCAAATGGAACAAAAAATTAAGGTACTAAATTAGAACCATTTCCAAAATGGATCAAACTCTTTCATGGATTCACTCTTAGGAACACTCTATCTCCAACATGAAACTGTCAATCTACCATGTGGGCATTAACATATTTCTTTTAACGATCTTGCACCACTACCAAATGTTCTTGAATGTGCTCTATCTACTACTCCATATCTCAAAGTATCTTTAGACCTAAGAGGAAATGATCCTCCAATTGATCCCATCTTAAAGGGGCACAACAAGGACAACCATATAATGCCTAAAAAGGAGATATCCTAATCAAATTGTGATATCCATTATTTTAGGCAAATTATACTAGGTAAAAATAATCCTCCCATCATGTCTTTTGATCCATCATGTACATCCTCAACATATCCTCCAACACCTTATTAACTCTCTTAGTTTTACCATAGGTCTTGGGATGATATGCTGAACTAAAATCCAGCTGATTCTCCAAGGTATGTTTAAGAGAAGTCAATAAAGATGAAGTGAAAACTAAATCACAATTAGATATGATCCTATGAGGAATCCATACAAACTCATAATATCATCCATAAAGACTCGAGCTACTATAGTCATTTTATAAGATGATCAAATGGGTGAAAAGTGTGTCACCTTGGTCAACCTATCCATGGTGACCATAATGGTATCATGTCTTTGAGAAGAAACTGGAAATATTCCCACTATAAAATATATTTAAATAATATCCCTTTTTCACTCTAGAATGGGACTAGGTTGAAAAATTCCTATTGGATGCTGGTGCTCTTCTGTCATCGTATAACACTATAAAAAACTAGCAACAAATTTTGTAATATCCCTCTTCATCCCTAACTAATGATATATGTTGAAGATTTGTGCGCATCTTCCTAAAACTGAGATATGTAGAATATGGTGCATGATGAGCCTCTAACATAATCAAGGTGCATAGACCATCCAATGGTGGAACATAAATATGGCCCAAGCATTTAAAGATTCCATATAACTCTAAAGAATATCTTGAAAATGTGCCCCCAATGTTCTCCTTAGATTTATCTTTGATTTCACCTCTTGGTACAAAGTATCAAAAGGAAGTTCCTGTAGAATTTGACTTCGCAATTTAACACAAAGAGTCACTTTTGAGATCGTGTGCCACCACCTACTCAAGTAATATTCTCGCACATTCTCAATTCCCTATATGTATCTAACCTCAAATTTGTACTCACAAAGAAACTCCCTTTAGTGACACTATTTGGTATTCATATTTGGCTACATGAAGATATATTGTAAACCATGATGATCATTGTGAAGCTTGAAGCAATGACCCAATAGAAAGTGTTTCCACAACCAAAGAGAATGAACCAATATCGCTAACTCCAAGTGATGAGTAGGTTAATTCAGCTCATGATCCTTGAGTTTATGAGACTCATAAGAAATTACACATCCTTCATACATTAGAACTACAATATACTCTAAGGAAACATATATGCAAACCAAAAATCTACCCATTTAATCTGGAACCACTATAGAGGGTATCTTGAAAGAACTTTACCATCCACATGAAGTGAAGAAGCACAACATCTACTTTAGGAATGAAAATATTTACATCTGAAGGTGAATCAATTTTTTCTATGAGTATGTACACATAAATCCTAACCTATGAATTTGAAATACATGAGTAAGTTTATTCATGTTAATTTCATTGAGTCATATTGTCAAATTTTTTTCTCATTTATCATTCATGAGCTCAAGAATAACGTGTTAGGAAAATTAAGATTAAATTTAAATTAGAAAGGAATAAACATCTATATTATGAATTAGGTCTAAACACATAGGTCCAAGTGGTATTTCAAAACTTCCCAAAGAAAAAAGTATTTATGCAGGCCAAATTGTGAAATGAATGTGAATTTTTGCATTTGCAGATCATACCATAGAACAAGGTATACATGTTGGATGCCCATATGGGTGAATACAACCTTGAATATTTTCTCAAGAGAATTAATGAACCCATAATGAATGATGAAATGAAGAACTTGGTTTGGTGTGGTTTAAAAAAAGGCATCTGGTTTTCCAATGACAATGTCAACTGATGACCTAGTAAGAGAATTCCTAGCACATTATGAAAAAAAGATGAGGGTTGCAAAAATGAATGAGGTCTTCACTTAGTGAATGATGGTCATATCACATGCATTTATGGAATACTAAAGAATACCCCTATTTTAAAAAAATATTGCCCCAAACTCCTTTTTTGTCACCTCCCTCCAATACCAACCTAATACTCCACACACCCATTTTCCTCTATAAACCATCTTTATCCCCTATCCCACCCCTCCCAATATGAACCTACATGATAGGGTATTTCTACATAAGTGAAATCCTTATGTAGAAAAGAATAGGAAAATGTATGCACACCTAACACCTAAAGGAATAGTCAATACAATTGGTATTCCCATTTCAAAAAAAAATATCATACATGACCATGGAGTTGTTAGTACACCAATTTGAGAAACAAAAGAATTTATTTTATAATCTCATGAGAGAAGAGTGGATGAAAAGAAAGAAATCAAAATATCAGGTAAAATACCAGTGTTAGGAGTGTGAGAGGATTTCTACACTAACATAGCCTATTTGATCACATATATTAGTATAATGGATGAACTAGAGGTTAGTGAGAAGCTTCAACCATGGATGTTTAAATATATTCAAATAATAAGATATGGAAGACAAAATATACAATGGGCACAATTAATTAATCATACCATCCACATGCATTGTACAAAGGCATATATGAGAACCTTCTATAGGTCATCCTACATAGTGTATGTTTGTGTGGTAAGACCCAACATACACAAGATCAACTATATTGGGACCCTAGGGTGTAAAAAGGGACAAAAATTGGTATATTTCTACTCTCCATGTATCACATTGGAAATTTCCAAGATCTAGTACAAGAAAATAAATGACAAGCTCATTATGCCTATTGTTAGGGAATTGGAAGGTAGGTGTGGAGTAAGAATAACAAAAGTAGCATAAGATTTTCTAAGGTGGAATGGAGCTTGGTACATTGGATATCCTACTTGGTATTACATTTGAGTGCATGGATTCAAAGGAGAACCATTTATACTTCCCAAATATCTAAGTGGCTAAATTATCCTGACTTAGTTTAGTAGAAAATGATGAACTATAACTGATTGAATGATTGAAGATGTTAAGTTGATGATCAAAGAGTTGCAAAAAGTTAATGCAAGACATTAAATCAGTTAATGTATTGTATTGTCATTGATGTCAACTTGATATACTCTGATTGGTCATATTCATATTGTAAAAGACTTCAAAGAACCAAAGAGATAAAAGTTTATGTTATCAGTAATGCATAAAAGCTCAATATACACCAAGTGACAACAAACACCGACGAACAGTGCACACCGATGGATAGAGAACCCCAAGAAGAGTCACAGTAACACCCGAGAAAGATACCCGAGTAAGAATTACCGAGTAGAACCAAAGTGATACCCAAGCAGAACTGAAGGTTAGAGTGTTGCTCTATGGACAGACAACCCTGACGTATAGAGATGATCGAGGACAACTGAAGTCAAGATCAAGAAAACAAGGATTTAAACACCGATCAAAACTGAAGTTCAAAAATGACAAAAGACTTAGCTTGCAGGAGCTAAATATGGAGTTAACTGATTGATTACATTATTTTCATCGACCAGTTAAAAGCTAAAGATAAGCTAGAGATTTAAAGCTAGTTTTATTCCACTTGTCAAGAAGAAATATACAGGATAAAAATAAAGAAAGCTTTAAAGAAATAATGAAAATATTTGAGGATCATGTCAAGAAAAAGAAAGACAAGGACTTAGAAATGGTGAAATCATGTCTATAAAAGAGACAAGCTAATTCATTATAAATTAGGGGGGAAAAGAAGAGGGTGCTGAAGATAATTCTGGTGAAGATAAGAAGTCTTCTTATAAACCTAATCATAAAAGCTGAAGGATAGAGCTAAAGTTTTCTAAAGACACCAAGAAATAGAGAAGAAACATCATTCACCAAGAAAAAAGAAGTGGAGAAAAGGAACAAAAGAGAAACATTGATGAGAAAAGTATTATCAGCTTACAATAGATCTGAACATCTGCAAGATTAAGTTATATTTATGAATAGATCATATACTGATTCAGTTTAACCATTGATTTAGAAAATCCCTTAACAAAGTAGGATTTAACCATCCTTTATCTATTGAGATACATCCCAAGGAGTATCAAAAGGTTTCTCATAAAGATAGCATAGTGAATGAAATATATCAAGTGATAAACTATTAAATTTAAACCCTCTAACAAGGTCGCACTTAATAGTGTGTTTGTAACCTTTAACAGGGTTGGCTCTTCACTGAGCTCACTTTAGAAGAGTGAAAATTTTGGGTTACATGTCCCAAGTGTTTTTTCCCCTAACAGGGTTTCCACGTCAAAAATCCATGTGTCAAATGTGTATATGGTTTATTGCTTTGATGTTTTACTTTACACATTACTAAAATAGGATTAATCGGTAAACACTAAGTTATTTACTATATTTTGGTAAAGGCTAGACTTCTATTCGGTAAAGAATTATAAAAAGGATAAACAATATACTCCCACCAGTAGTTATTTGATAAGATTATTTAAAGGCATACATATTTTAGGTCTGAAGATAACTAGAGCTTTATATATGTGGTATTAAGTTCTGGTTGAATTATTGGATTAATTTTTGAGGCCACTGATTCACCCCCCTCTCAGTTATTCTAACAATTGATATCAGAGCTTTGTGTTCTTAGAAGGAAGGTTTCAAGACCTAAGATAAAGATCACAAGATGAGTAAGAGGGATGTGCCTAAGTTGAACAAGGACAACTTTGCATCATGGAAAAATAGGATAAGATTCCACCTATTAGGTATTGGAAATGATGTTACTCAATAGTTGGATACTGAATATGTGTTGCCTACTGGACCTCACACACTTTATAAATTGAGAGAAAAACATGAGAAAAATTCTATGATGATAGAACTTGCTTCATCACTCTCCGATACTGAATTTTAAGATGTCAAAACATGCACCACTGTAAAGAAAATTTGGTACAAATTGAAGCTAGTACATGGAGGAGATGAAAATGTGCTAAGAGCTAAGGCATAAAGCCTAAGAGGAAGGTTTGATGATCTAAGAATGAAAGAAGGAGAAAAAATCACTCAGTACAGCTGCAGAATCAAATAGGTAGTCAATGCTATCCAAGGAGTAGGAGGTATACTTGGAGAAGAAACAATGGTAAATAAAATTCTAAGAACCTTATTGCCTGTGTATGCTATTAGAGTATCTTCTATATAAGAAATGAGAGCAATAGAAAATATAAATGTCACTCTAGATAGTTTAATTGGTATACTTATTTCATTTGAGATGAATAACTTTGACAATAGTGTCTTACCATCTATTGAGTCTGCATTCAAATCTTCTCTAAAGATAAGTAAATCAAGTCATAAACACACTATGAGAAATGATAGTGATGACAAAGAACTTGATGATATTGAAGCACTAATGGCTAGAAGATTGTAGAGAGGAAAAGGTAGATACAAAGGTAAACTACCACTTGTATGTTTTAATTGTAAAGAGATTGGACACTTTTCTGCTAGATGTCCTAACAAAAGAAAAGAAGATAGAAACAGTAATAGATCATATGAAAATAAGTTTGATAGAGGTGACAATAGAGATTACCGAAGCAACTGACAATCTGACATAAGAGACAACTGAGACTACAAGGAAAAAGGGAAGAAAGCTTGTTACTTGGCTGAAAACAAAGATGGAAATAATGACACCGAATCTGATGAAGATATTAAGGTGGTATTTGTTGCTATGAAAGATGATTCAGATGAAGAGGAAAGGTATGTTGAAATTTCATTCATATCTAAGGTTAGTAAGAATGATGGCTGGATTATTGATTGTGGTTGTACTCACCACATGACTAGAGATAAGGAAAATTTTGAAAATTTTGAATACTATAATGGTGGATCAGTAAGAAAGGGTAATGACTCACCTTGTCTGGTTGAAGGTAAAGGAACCATAATGTTGAATAATCTTATAAAATGTGAAAATGTATACTGGGTAAAAGGAATTAACTATAACCTATTGAGTGTTTCACAGTTGAATAACATAGGTCACTGAGTTGCATTTGAGAACAAAAAGGAAAAGATCTTTAATTAATTAGGAAGGTTGATCGGAACAGGTGAATAGACAAAAGGCAACCTATTCTATCTTGATGATATTAACACTACCTTTTTAATGGCTAGAAACGAAGACATATGGTTGTGGCATAAAAGGTTATGTCATGTGAATTTTGACAACATGGTTAGGATAAGAAATTAGATGAAAGTAAGAGGCTTACTGAGAATGTCAAAGCCCGACAATGTCATGTGTAAGAATTGTCAAAAAGGTAAAATGAAAAAGTCTACTTTCAAGAGAAAAACCTACACATCTAATGCTATTCTAGAATTATTCCACACTAACCTATGTGGACCAATGAGAACAAAGAACTACTATGGTGATAGATACTTCATTCTCTTTGTTGATGATTATTCTATAATGGTGACATTTATATTCTTAAAAGAGAAATCATAAGATTTCAAGATGTTTAAATGGTATAAAGCTATTGTAGAAAAAAAAAGTGGTAAGGAACTGAAATTCTTAAGATCAGATAGAGGAGGAGAATTTATTTCTGATGAATTCACTAACTTTTGTAATGAGCATGGAATTCAAAGAAAGGTTTCTACACCAAGAACACCATAGCAAAATAGGATTGCTGAAAGAAGGAACAAATGCATTGTTGATTGTGCCAAGACACTAATGATTGAGAAAGGCATCACACAAAAATTCTGGAGAGAAGCTTCCAGTACTGCTGTCTACACATTGAACAGAGTTCAATTGAAGAAGGACACCAATAAGACACCTTATGAGCTATGGTATGGACATACACCAAATGTAAGTTACTTAAGAATTTTTAAAAGTCAATCTTATAATTTGAAAGATGATAGAAATGGAAAGCTTGAATCCAAAGGTGAAGAAGGAATATTTTTAGGGCACTCTACCAAAACAAAGGCTTATAAATGTCTTCGGAAAACCTCTAACAAAATCATTGAAAGTGCAAATGTCAAAGTAGATGAATTTGCTGAGAAAAATGATGAGGAAAGCAAAAAAGAACTAGAAGACTACAAAATGTTTGTCTATAGAGAGGAACTTGAAACTCTTCCTAAGAAATAGTTTATCTCTCCTGAGCAATAGAACAATGCACTCGAACAACATGCTGCAAACACTAAAAAATTAGGGAATTGCTCAAAATGATGCACTAAGCGATGGAGATCAAAATGAAGGTCAAGACGATGACCAGAATGATGAACACAGAGATGAACTAATACTTTCCAAGTATGTTAGAAGACACCATCCACAAAACTAGATCATAGGAGATAAAAAGGCTGGTAGGAGAACAAGAAGTAAGTCACTAAACACTAGATGTTTAATTTGTGATTTTGAGCCTAAATCTATTAATACCGCACTTGAAAATGAAGAATGGGTCAGTGCTATGATTGAAGAGATAGAACAGATTAAGGAGAAAAAAACATGGACATTAGTACCTAGACTGGATGACAAGAATGTCATTGGTACCAAATGTATATTCATAAACAAGCTGAATGAGAATGGAGAAGTCACAAGGAATAAAGTAAGATTAGTATGCAAGGGGTATGCACAAGAAGAAAGTATTGAATATAGAGAAACCTTTGCACCCGTAGCTAGACTAGGAGTCAGAATTCTACTTCCTTATGCTACTTACAAAGGATTAAAGGTATACCAAATAGATGTCAAATCTGCATTTCTAAATGGAATACTAGAACAAGAGGTATATATTGAACAACCAGAAGGGTTTTTTGATCCTAACAAAAGAAACATGGTTTGTGGACTACACAAAGCCTTGTATGGATTGAAACAAGAATTGAGAGAATGTTATGAAAGACTTCACTCCTATCTCATAAGTATTGGATTTGTAAGAAAAAGTGAAAACACTAAGTTGTATTTAAAAGAAGATACTGATGATAACATTTTGATTGCTGAAATATTTGTTGATGATATCATATTTTGAGGTAATGATATGTTATGCAAATAAATTGCTAATGAAATGATCAAAGAGTTTGAAATGTCAATGTTTGGGGAGATCAAATTTTTTCTTGGTCTACAGATTCTTCAACAAGATGCAGGCATATACATTACACAATCCAAATACATCAAGGAAGTTCTCAAGATATTCAAGATGGAAGACTCCAAGCCTGTTGGAACACCTATGGAAACCAGATGCAACCTGACAAAGGAAGACAAGTCAACTGAGGTAAATCAGACCCTATATAGATCTATGATTAGAAAACTCATGTATGTTGTTTATACTAGACTAGATATAACACATGCAGTTGGAATAGTTGCAAGATTATCTGCTAATCCCAAGGAATCACACATTGAATATTGTCAAAAGAATTCTAATATATCTAAAGAATACCAAAAAATATGGCTTATGGTATAACAGAGAAGGCAAATTTGAGCTTCAAGTCTATACAGATGTTGATTGGGTTGGAAACTTAGATGACAGGAAGAGCACAATAGGAGGAACATTCTTTATGGGTGACAAACTTGTCACACGGATAAGTAAGAAGCAATGATGCATCTCACAATATAATGTAGAAGTAGAATATGTGGCTGTTGCTGCAAATTTTTCTAACATTTCATGGATCAAGAAATTACTAGAAGGTATGAATATGAAAATTCTTGCACCAGTAATTATCTATTGTGATAATACAAGTGCAATAAACATCTCAAAGAACCTAGTCATGCATGCTAAGACAAAGCATATTTCTATCAAGTATCATTACTTAAAAGAACAAGTGCAAGAGAAAGAGGTGATTCTAGAATATGTTCAATCCAAGGAACAATTGGCAGACATATTCACAAATCCATTGCCTAAAGATACGTTTGAGTACCTGAGAAAGGGACTAGGGGTCCGACCCTTGTCTATTGGTCATTGAGATGACTAAGAGGCTACATCAACCTACACATAATTAGAAGATCATTCATGTTGATGCAAGAAAAGAGATGGAATGAAAAGATATATCAGTACACAACAAGGTACTTATCTACACCAAACACCAGAGAAGAATGTTGGCTACTACAGAGCTAAATTGCTGATGGAAAGGAAATTCAAGGAATATATTATAAAAAAAAAGAGATTTAGTTTGGCATTGCTGTCAAAGGGAGAGATGACTTAAGGATGAATTAAGGATGACTTAAGGGAGAGATAATATCCATATGAAATATCTATCAGAAGTATTCAAAGGGAAAGTTGTACTTAATGAATATGGAGAGAAAAATATTGTTGTAAAAAAAAAGGACTATCCATCAAGGAGAGGAACAGTTAAAGGGAGAGAAAACATCAAATAAATACTCAAAGAAACATCCATCTAAGGGAGAGAATATCCTACATCAAAGGGAGAGCCAAAATTAGAAGTTGCTACATCTATCTAGTGAAGGGAATGAAGAATGAAGAAATTACTATGCAAGAATCAAATCTAAGCTAGAAGAGCTTACCGAGAGCCAGATATTTATATTGGTTATAGGAAAATAAGTGTGGTAGATATTGATGAACTAAAACTGATATAATTCATAATGTATTAGTAGTATGTAGTATGTTTCCATTAATTCCAAAGAAAGATATTGTTGAACTATAACTTATTAAATGTTTGAAGATGTTAATTTGATGATCACCGAGCTACAGAAAATTAATGCAAGACATTAAATTAGTTAATGTACTATATTGTCATTGATGTCAACTTGATATACTCTGATTGGTCATATTCATATTGTCAAAGACTTCAAAGAACCAAAGAGATAAAATTTATGTTATCAGTAATGCATAAAATCTCAGTATACACCAAGTGACAACAAACATCGATGGAGAGTGCACACCAATGGATAGAGAGCCCCAAGAAGAGTCATAGTGATACCAAAGAAATATACCCAAGCAAGCATTACCAAGAAGAGCCAAAGTGATACGCGAGCAAAATTGAAGGTCACAGTGTTGCCCGATGGACAAACAACCCTAAAAGACAGAGATTCCTGAGGACAACTAAAGTCAAGACTGAGAAATTAAGGAGTTAAACACCAATCATAAATAAAGTTCATAAATGACAAAAGACATAGTTGGCAGGAGTTAAATATGGAGTTAACTGATTGAATACATTGTTTTCATCGACCAGTTAAAATCTAAAGATAAGATAGTTTTTTTGGAAATAATGGGAAGTGTGTACTGAGAGGGAAGGCTGAATCAGTACCTCTAAATTTTTTCTCTTTTAACCTTTATCCATTGTGTAATCAATTGTATAACCAACTATATGTTCTATACTATCTTTGTGTAAGATATATCAATTCATAAACTTTAAAAAACATGTAAACATTCATAAAAAAATTCATGAAAGTAATTGCCTCATAACATAAGATATGGTAATGCAGAAAACCCCTGTTAGAAGGCAAAAATTGTGGTGGGGATGACACCCACAAAAACTTCACTATCTACAGATTAGAAGGGGCCGGTTAAGCTTACAATTTGATCACTTCTGATGAACTACCCTGTTAGGAGTATTATGTGGAGACTAGTTAAGGTCTACTCTATTAAGATCTTTAGCAACAGTGTTTAGTGTGCACTCGGTTAAGAGATTTATAATAGGAATGTTAAATCCACCTTTCTTGAAAGGATTTCTTCTATTTGCTACACTTGTTAGAATGCAAACAAAAATACTCATTGACCTAAGTGTGTGCAATCTAAAAATTGTTGATTACAGATCCAGTAAAAATCACATATATAAATGTATCACCTAATGTGATTGATTAATACCTCTATTGCTCGGTAGCCTCTGTTCTTGGTTCTTGATAACCAAATTCATCTTTTGTTGTTCTACTTCTTGAAACTCTTAGTCTGGTCCATAGATGTGCTCGTTGGCTACATTCATCCTCTCATCCTTCTCAATTGAATGATTACAACATCTATTTATAACATAGATTGACCTAATGTAGTTTCACGTATTACAACTCTAACTCTATGATCACAGGTTTACAACTTGACCTTGATCTCCTAGCTTGCATGTTTTTAATCAGCTAGACTGATTAAAAAAATTGCAATAATGTTTCTTTTTCCTCAATAAAATGGGTTTAAAAAAAATAAAAAATCTATAAATAGAATATAGATTTTTTGTCTAACGTGGAAGTCAGATCCACTTTTCTTTGGCTATAACTAACTTTCGATGTCTGATGCTCAGTTTGCTCTGAAATCAATTTTACTATCTTTTGGTGTTCCTTCATTGAACTCTTTGTCAGTTTCCTCTCTTTTCTATTCTCTCGATTTGCACTATAATCTTCTCATCAGGTTGCTCTATCAGTTTACTCCTGTCGGGTTCCACTTTATCATGTTCGGGTCGTACTTTTGGTTTACACTTCAAAACTGTGTTGTCGGGTTTCCCTTTACTTAGAAATTTTGGTCTGAATTGAAAACCTGACTTTTGGTGTCGGGTTTCCCTTTACTGTGTTGTCATGTTTCCTTTTACGATGGTTCATTACAACTATTTTGTCTTTGCATACTAATGGACAAACTTTATGTCATCAATCTCCCCCCTTGACATTAGTATCAAAAACTGATATGTGCAGAATACTAAAGATTTATAGTATGTACACCATGTATATATTACTTATACATTTCATCAATCCCCCTATGCATATGCCGGTATAGTATAGTATATGTGCATGTAAAATTTTTCTTTATACTATCTCTTCCTTTTCATTTTTTTCTTTTCCCTTTGTGCTATATTTTCCTTTTCCTTATTGTACTATATGCTCTATACATATCATTTACTTTTCCACTTTTTTTGATAGTAAGGGAAAAGGTGTATACCTATAGCTTATCAAAAATATGGGAGTGGGAGGTCTTCATTTCCTCCATCATCTTCTCCCATTTCTATTTTAAATTTTCAAGAGCCATATGCTCTAATGTGATCCGTGCATGCATGTCATAGATGGTGTCTGCTACAGACATCTCAGGGGTGGCAATTAGTTTCCTTAGTGAACTTATGTGTTGTTGCATAAGTATGAGGTTCGCTAAGCGTAGAGACTGTATCTCAGTAAAATCCTCTCTAAATTGTGATTCTGCTTCCCACAGTTCTTGTCTTAACTGTTTGATTTCAATGATCTTTTCATAATGCAATTTGATTGCATTTCCATTTGTGGTTAGACTTTGTGAACTTGCATTTAGATTAGAATCAATCTTTGCAATCTTATCATTATTATCCTTTGTAAATTTTTCTAAAGTGCATAGCTTTTGAATTAAGGAAACAACTTGAGTAATGATTGGATCTAAATCATTTGATAATTATGAAAGCTTTACCTTATTTTTTTCCAATTATTGGATGATCTTTTCTGTCAATTTATTTTGGAATTTATGTTCTACTCATTCCTCAATCGCCTTTTCTGCATCTACATTTTGTGTTGTGATGGCATCGGTGAGAATGGAAAGTTGATATAGAATGGGGGCATTGTGATCAACATCAATGTCGGGAACAATCTGGCTTAAGATATCCCTTGTGTTCTCCAATACTAAGGATTCTTAGTGTTTCTTCTTAAAATTTTCTTGCAACGCTTTCATCTGACAGATTTCTCCATATTCTTGGAGTGATTCAAAATCTAATGTAGTTGGGTCACATTTTGATATTTCTATGATCTCATCAAGTGTGACTTCCAACTTGTTCTTCTTTATTTTATTCTTTTTCTTCTATGATGTTCCTGTATGTAAAACCATAGCTAGCTTCTCTGCTTGGTTTGATGTGCTACTAGATGGCTTCTATGGTTTTGTACCCTTTTCTTGCTGCTTAGTGGTTTCCTATTGGTTGTCTGAGGACGTCTCCTTATCAACCTTTGATGTTTCTGTAGCTTCAAATTTGGTGTCCTTCAGCGTGGTATCAACTCTCTTATCTTTCCCATCTTTCTATTTTTGCACTTCATCTACATCTTTCACTTGTGCATCTTTTTTGGTGTTGTCTGCATCCTTTTTTTATTCATTAATGACTACCTGTTCATCATTTGTATCCTTCTTTTCACCAGATGTATCTTTTTTCTCATCATTACCCTTATCCTCGAGTATGCTTGCATCGGACTCGGGGGTCTTCTCCTTTTGTGAGATTATATTGATTTCTTGAATCAATAATGGCATTTGGCCTGGTATGTGTACTTGTGCAGCATTAACAAATGTATCTTGATCTTTACGCTGATTAGATGTAATAGTGATATCTTCAACTTTATTTACCTCATTTGTAGGATCATTGGTGATGTTAATAACAATATTATCTATAGTATTGTCTGGCCATGTTTCATCAGCAACATCCATATCCTTGTTGCCTATTGTGTTCAATTATTCTTTTATCGGTTATAATATTGTAAAATTTTCATCAGTAATAGTAATATGTTCGGGGCTCTGTGTAGCCTAATCATCCTTGGTCTGTTGATTTTTGGTAAGAGCTATTTATGGCTCAGGACTTGTATCCTTTTTAGGAATATCAATTATCTTTCTCCATTCATCCTCACTCTTGCTGTCCAGTTCCAGTAGATGTCCTTGAAGCACTTAGTGGGCTCTCAACTTTGGTGAGAACCTTTTGGAGTGATTCTTCATCATCTCTTTAATCTCCTCCATTTTTGATTCGGGAGGCATGAAAGATACTAGGTCTCTTTCCGTAATCTCTTTTTGAGAGTGTAAGGCAAATGTCCATCTTGTCGATAATCTATCCTAAAGTTCTTTTGGAATTTTATCTTCCAATTGTATTGGGAGGTATTTGAATATACACATCATCTTGATAATTGCCTCTTCAATTTTATTTTGATCCATGGGATCCAATGTTGGCCATTTCTTAATATTTCTATCATTGACTGTTCCTGATTTGATAATGGAATCACATACTTCATCAATAGTTTCAAGAATCTTATCCTTTTCCTTTTGTACAGATTAATCTTGTTTGGTGTCCTCAATGTCTTCCCTAGTTCTTAGGAACTTCCTTCTTTTTGTCAGCCCCCTTTTCTATGTTTTAGGTTTCCTCTTATAGGTCCTTACTTGACCTTTCTTTATTGGTGAAGGAATTTCATACTTTTTTGTCTGAATCCTTGTCCTTGTTGCAGTTGTAGTCCTAGGCTTCTTAGCTAGTGGAGGTAGTGGTGTATCTGACTCTATAGACTTTGAGTCACTCTCCTTCTTAGATTCACCAATGGGTGACTATCCCTCGATTTCTTCTATCTTTTGAGTTTCTTCTCCTGTTATCGACAACCTTTTCTTCAAATTCTTAACCATCTTGTCTTTCTTCCTATCAATCTTATTTACAACCAAGCCAGTTTTAATCCTTTCTTTGGCTTCTTCATAAGTTCCAAACTTAGGTTGTATTTTATCTAATGGCTCATTTATCAATGCCTCAATTTCATTAGATGCTTGATCTATGTTCACTTCATAGTCAAGTGGAGATAGCCATGTTGTCCTCAGTACATATGGCTTGATGTATGTGTAGTCAGTGTCTACCATAAAGAAAATGTTAGTCTTGAACTTTTTAATAACTGTTCTAGAATCCTTTCTCTCTTCTACATTCTATCTTTGAATCCAGAAAAGTATTCATCCATCAATGACTCAAAGTTATCTCCTAGTGATTTCATGAACTCACTAATCTGTATGGTCACTGGTCTTGTTGTGTCGCATTGCACATTTCCTATAGATGGGAAATATTCTTGGAAATAGAAAAATATGCACATTATTAGAGAACCAAACTTACATGAGTTTGAATTTGCATTTCTTATTGTCTTCATGTTCTGTTCTAAGTGTTTGAGTAGCAGTTCTGACAGATCCAACTACAATCCCTTTTTGAAAATCTTGTAAGTTGTATCCACTACTCCAGATACAACGTTGTTCATCCTGCTAGCCTGAAAGAACTTGTTTCCTAAGACACATGATCCAAATTTTAGTTTATCATCATTGATGGTGGATACTTTAATTTCTCTTCCATCCCATGTAGCTCTGGTATTCTTCTCAATTTCAAGTTTAGGCGGGTTCTTGAGTTCCTTTACCTTATCAGTTATGGGATAACCAGTAACAACATGTATTACATCCTTAGTTATCAGTTTAGGCTCATCCAGCCATAACTTTCAGTCATGTATCCTGCTCAGCACTAACCAAATCCATTCGGTCTTGAACTCCTTTGGGAAACATAGGGAATTTGTGAGCCCTTTTACCTCAATGTGTTTGTTCTCTTCCTTGATAGTTCCATCATTGTTACAAAGATTCTTGAAAGCTTGTTCAACTTCCAGGTTTCCAATCTCTGCTATCTTATAGTGAATATATACCCGCACACCTTCGATGAGAAAAACCCTAGCTGGTATTCTTGAGAATTCTCTAGCATTGTCAGGTTGTGAAGCAACCTCTGGGCATATCTTAAAGTGAGGTTCCTCACAGGTTGAATTCTTGATAAGAATGATCTTGTTCTTCTTAACACTCTTGAGCTTAGCAGTTCTTGATGTAGTTTCCATTGATTATGAAATTAGGGCTTTTTTGCAAATGATAAATAGAGTTCTTGGTTTATGCTAGTACTTAATTTTCACCTCTATAGCTATTTAGGAATCTACTTGGAGTGCTTGTGAATTGAGTTTTAGTCACTCTATAATGTTTTTTCTTCGTGCTCAATTTTCTCTTTGTCTCTTCACTCTAGTCGCTTGGTGAAAATTAAACCCTTCTGTCATCTATTTAGAACTTTTCCCTAAGTCAAGTCATTAATGCTCAACCACTCCTTGGTGTGTGAAGATGGAGTCATCGGGTGACACACTAACTTCTCTTTCTATGAAAATGCGATGCTTCAGGGCAGTTGTTAACTTGTTACATTCACCGATGGATTTTGGTGTATGGCAAAGACAACTTTGTCAACTCACATGATTACTGACAGATCTCGGTTTACACTAGCAAATTTAGCCTTTATATGTTAACCAACAATTCTTGATAAATGTAGAAAACTTAGATTTGTATGTATACCAATGCATTTTGATATGTATTGACTGATGAAATTGAATTCACAGAATTATAACAAGTAATATCATAGTCCATCTTTAATCATGTTGATTTGGTATTTTAACTATGTACAATGGAACTGATGCACAATATAACTTGGTGTAATGCAGTTCCATACTTACTTATTCTTCTTAGGTGGGGATGGTGATGTCACCAGATCCATTGGATAAGGTGTCACCAATTGCATTGCTTGGTCCATCTTTATCAGTGTTTGTAGCTTTCCTCCACATTTTTGTTTCTCATCTTTCTGGTGTCTTCAATGGTGTTTCCATTGGAAAAAGTTCTGGTCACTGTCATTCGTTCTTTGTAGTCTTTCTTTAGATGACCAAATTTATGATAGTGTAATAGTGCCATTTTGGGGTTAGTCTAGCTTCCTGACTTTCTTGTCCATTGTCTCATATAGTTTGCAGCTATGTGACCAAATCTTCCACATGTTGTACAATTTTCCCATGTATTGCAATCCCAAACATATTGGTTACCAACTCTTTTCAGTTGATAGGAAATTTCTTGACCTTTAGGACTCCATGCCTACTTTTTCTTCTTCCAGCACTCAAGAGATGTGTGCCCATGCATTTTGCAAGTAGAATATTATTTGTCCATATAGGTTTCCTTCTTTGGTTGTTTCACCTCAGATTTACATTCATATGCTTTATGTCCTTTCTTGTTACATTTATAACAAATTCCTATGAATGATGATGTGGATTTAGGAATACCTTTCATTTTTCTCCTCGAAACATTTGATGTGTGGCCTTTCTTTCCACAGTGATTGCATGCCAGCTTTCTTGGTCTTGGATTTTCATAGACATTATTTGGATCAGCTTGGTTCAGTGATTCTCCATTATCAGTATAGTCTAGTCCGGTGTTGTTGTTGGCTCTCCTTTGTCCATCAAGAAAATCATCCATCCTTTTATTGATTTCTTCATCTCTCTTGATTATTTCATTATGTTGTTGCTGAATTCTTACTTCTTGTTTTAGCTTTTCATTTTCCTCCCTTAGGTCACCGATAGCTTCTATTCTTTCAATGAGTTCTATATTCATTTTGTTTGCCTCTTGACTCATAAGAATAATCTGATTTGTAATCTCATGATGATGTTCTCTAAGTCTTTGTATTTCTAACTCTTTCTCTTGTAGTTTTTCAGTAATCTTCCTTATGTCATCAATAGCTAGTGTTCTCTCTTGCTTAGCTTGTCTAGCATTGTTCATGACATCAATCATTCTTACCATCTATGTCTCTTGACCGATTTGCAGAGATTTTAGTTGTCTAGCCAGATTTTTATTGATTTCATTTAGACTTGTGATGCTTTCTTCTGATGTATCTGATGCTTTGCTAGTTGTAGATCCTGAAGACTCAAATATATTTGGTATCTCTTCTTTTTGGTAGCATATTTCATTACAGTGAGATGCCATATTTTTTCTTTCATTAAACAACTATCTCATCTTAATTATAGCTTCTTTATACTGCTCATAGAAGATCTGAGTTTCTAGCTTCTGATTCAGAATACTCTTGTCAAGCCTTTACTTCTCCATTGTATGATCTTTTCTCTTAAGTCTTTAAACTTTTGAAATTAGAGATCTAGCTCTGATACCAATTGTTGGAAATAATGGGAAGTGTGTACTAAGAGGGGAGGGGTGAATCAGTACCTCTAAAACTTTTATCTCTTTTAACCTTTATCCATCGTGTAATAAATTGTATAACCAACCATTTATTCTATAATATATTTGTGTAAGATATATCAATTCATAAACTTTAACAAACATGTAAACATTCATAGAAACATTCATGAAATTAATTGACTCATAACATAATATATGGTAACGCAGAAAATCCCTATTAGAAGGTAAAAATTGCGGTGGGGATGACACCCACAAAAACCTCACTATCTCTAGTTTGGAAGGGGGTGGTTAGGGCTTACAATTTGATCACTTCTGATGATCTACCCTGTTAGGAGTACTATGTGGAGACTGGTTAAGGTCTACTCTATTAAGAGATTTAGAAACATTGTTTAGTGTGCACTCGATTAAGAGATTTACAATAGGATTGGTGAATCCACCTTTCTTGAAAGGATTTCTTCTATTTGCTACACTTGTTAGAATGAAAAAACAAATACTCATTGACTCGAGTGTGTTTAATCTAACAATTTATAATTAAAAATCCATTAAAAATACATGTATTAATGTATCACCTAATGTGATTGATTAATACCTTTGTTTCTCGGTAGCCTCTGTTCTTGGTTCTTGATAACCAAATTCATCTTTTTTTGTTTTTCTTCTTGAAACTCTTAGTCTGATCCATAGATGTGCTCATTGCCTACATTAATCCTCTCATCCTTCTCAAATGAATGATTACAACATCTATTTATAACATATATTGACCTAATGTAGTTTCACGTATTACAATTCACGTATTACAACTTTAACTCTATGATCACAAGTTTACAACTTGACCTTGATCTCCTAGTTTGTATGTTTTTAATCAGTTAGAAGGGTTAAAATAATCACAATAATGTTTCCTGTTCCTCAAGAAAATATATTTAAAGCAAATAAAAACTCTATAAATAGAATATATTTGTTTTATCTGACATGAAAGTTAGATCTACTTTTCTTGGGATATAACTAACTTTCGATGTCTGATGCTTGGTTTTCTCTGAAATCAGTTTGACTATCTTTCGGTGTTCCTTTGTTGAACTGTCTATCAAGTTCCTCTCTTGTCTTCTCTCTCAATTTGCACTTTAATTTTCTCGTCAGGTTCCTCTATTAGTTTACTCTTGTCGGGTTCCACTTTATCATGTCTGAGTTGCACTTTCAATTTACACTTCAAAACTGTGTTGTCGGGTTTCCCTTTACTTAGCAATTTTGGTCTGAACTGAAAACCTGACTTTTGATGTAGTGTAATTGATGGTTCATTACAACTATTTTATCTTTGCATATTAATGGAAAAACTTTATGTCATCAATTTTTATTCTAGTTGTCAAGAATAAATCTACATGATAAAACT
This sequence comes from Thuja plicata, assembly GCA_018584345.1. Classification (NCBI taxonomy): domain Eukaryota; kingdom Viridiplantae; phylum Streptophyta; class Pinopsida; order Cupressales; family Cupressaceae; genus Thuja; species Thuja plicata. The sequence goes on along the minus strand of MU225402.1, from coordinate 2,027,865 downwards.
AAAGCAAGATTTAAAGCAAGAATGGCAAGATTTACGGATCACGTCAAGAACAAGAAACAAAAGGACTTAGAAACGGTGAAATGTGTCTATAAAAGAGACAAGCTAATTCATTAGGAATTATGGGGGAAAAGAAGAGGATGATGAAGACAATTCTAGTGAATATAAGAAGTCTTCATACAGACCTGATCATACAAGTTTTAGAATAGAGCTAAAGTTTTCTGCAGACACTGAGCAATAGAGAAGAAACAACATTCACCAAGAAGAAAGAAGTAGAGAAAAGGAATAGAAGAGAAACATTGATCAGAAAGGTATTACGAGCTTACAATATATTTGAACATCTGCAAGATTAAGTTGTATTTATGAATAGATCATATATTGATTTAGTTTAACCATTGATTCAAAAAATCTCTTAACATAGTAGGATTTAACCATCCTTTATATATTGAGAATACATCCCAAGGAGTATCAAAAGGTTTCTCATGAAGATATCATAGTGAATTCTAGATATCAAGTGACAAAATATTAAATTTAAATCCTCTAACAAGGTTGCACTTAACAGTGTGTTTGTAACCTTTAACAGGGTTGGCTCTTCACTGAGCTCACTTTAGAAGAGTGAAAATTTTGGGTTACTAGTGTCAAGTGGTTTTTACCCTTACAGGTTTTCCATGTTAAAAATCCATGTGTCAAATGTGTATATGGTTCATTTCTTTGATATTTTTCTTTACACATTACTAAAACAAGATTAATCGGTAAACACCAAGTTATTTACTGCATTTTGGTAAAGGCTAGACTCTTATTCGGTAAAGCTTAAGAAAAAGGATAAAGGATATACTCCAAGAAGTAGTTATTCGATAAGATTATTTAAAGGCATACATGTTATAGGACTAAAGTTAACTAGAGGTTTATATATGTGGTATAAAGTTTTGGTTGAATTATTGGATTAATTTTTGAAGCCACTGATTCACCCCCCCTCTCAGTTATTATAACAGAAAAATCATATAATTCTATGTCATATGTCATAATTTACGTAGAAGATTGAGTCTCAAGTTCCCATTTAGGATGGAAGGGTATATGTGTTTTTCATTGGATTACACTAAAAAATCCCTTAAGGACCTATAGACATAATTTTTAGTATTTTTCATTGTCCAGGCCTATGCATGATCCATTAGGATGATGACATAATTTGATATATAAATATATTCTATATATTCCCTTTTTGATGCGGTCAGGGTCATAAATTCCCCAATGGAGATGGTCCAAACATGAAACATGAGTTAACATAGTGGAAAAAATCAATTTAAGATCATTAAGAACTCAATAATGAAAAATCAACATCCCTTGCAAGCCTTCATATTATCAGATATTTATATCATACATGTCCAACAACATGCCAGATTTTATTCTCAGGCACACATGGTTGATTACCTACAAAAATACAAATCCATATTGGATTCTAACCTCTCGAAAGATAAATACTTAACTACCCCACCAACTAAGAAAATAACACCAATAATATATACAATATTGTAGGTCATAAGTCAACCAAGGAGATCACATTCTCAAAGAATGAAGAAAATGTATTACAACATATAGGACATGATGTAGATATAGAAGAAATCATCCATATATGAATTAAATGACATGCGATTGCACGAGGAGGTCAAACATGAAAGTACAAACATCAAACAATGTTCCATTAAGCTTCTCTAATCATGGAACAACTTCACAAGATCAAAATACCCAATCTGAGTGTAAGAATAAGAAGAAAAAATAGGACCAGACTCAAAATTTAGAAATATTCAAGAGGAAAGAATGAATCAATATGTGAACCCAAACATAGATTTATCATGATGTCCAGAACGTACCATTTGGATTGTATGAGATAAGGAGCCAATTAGAAGGATCGTTGCATGAAATACAGAAACTAACTAATCAGAACATAATTGAAAGGAAAATATTTTTGGGTGATACAAGATTTCCAATGCCCCAAGGATTCTTGTATATTAGAAACCCTTGGTGAGAATAAAATTTTCCATAAGAGAAACTTATGAACGTTTGATAGGATGTGGGACATAAACCCCATGCTCATTCTTGATCCAAATATCATCTTTATCTACAAATCTCTATCTTTGCACTTCAGCTTCATCTTCTATCAAATCCATTAGCTTACTTTGCTTTGTACTTACTCTGTCAAACCTCTCATCAACATCATAATTCTTACCACTACCTCCTTTCTTTTGTATAACTGGTGTAATCACCCTAACTTGGGATACTCTAACCAAAGGCCCTATTTTTCCTTAACTGAGGATCTCCCTCTCAATTATCCTAATCTGATTATTTAATTATTGGCATAATTTATTAAAATCAATAAAATCCATCAAATAAAACATCATTTATTAATGATCCATCATTAAATTATTATTAATTACCTTTTCCTATTTAATTAAATCAATCTCTTTAAATCCTTGGATAAATTAATTGATTGAAAGAAATTAAGAAATGCTCCTAAATTGTAACTCACTACTAAAATGACAAAGTCAATTGATGGACCAATGGGAGTTGACACACATGGATCATGCAAGGTTCAATCATAATCACTCATCAATAATGAATCTCAACCACTCATTTCCTCTTATGCTCAATAAAAGGAGTGAGTTTTGAACTCATAAGGTCCCAATTTATTTATACTCTTGCATTAAGCTTATGCTGCAGGATTGATTTCATGCATCTAGTTAATTAGAAAACACTTCAATTTCTTATAGGGATCAAATGAATGTATAATTGATTTGTTTTTAGCTTAAGATGAATTTTAATGGCTTATTTTCAATTTGAATCTTCCATTTTAGGATTGTATATCACTGTTCTAAAGCATAACTCTAAGAGTCTTATCATAGTTAGATCAATCTCATTCTAAATAGGAAGCTATAACTCACTTTTGATTATATGATTTGACTGATTTCTTGTGCTAACAATTGAGTTAATGAGTTATAGAGTGTTGTGTTTGTAGATTTGTAGGTACATGTAATTGACACATAAAGACATACACATTTTTGGTTCCCACCATATATGTGTATGTGTTTATGTGTCAATCACCTATACCTACAAATCTGCAAACACAACACTCTATAACTCATTAACTTAATTGTTAGCACAAGAAATAAATCAAAGAATACAATTAAAAGTGGCATGTCAGTTTTCTTCAATCAATTTGGGACTATCAGGTAATCACATTAATTTGGTTATCTATGTAACCACCCTAATTTGGTCTACTCTAACTCTAGACCCTATTTTCCCTAAATGTGATCATACCCCTAATTATGTCTATCCAACTATTCCATTATTGGCATAATTCATCAAAATAAATTTAATCTCTTAAAATCAAAGTGATTTCATCACTAACTCACATTAATTACCTTGGCCTAATTAAATCAAATCAACCCAATTAAATCCTTGGCTAAAGTAAATAATTAAAAGAGAATTGATAAAACCTCTAAATACAACTCATCACTTTCACATGGAAAGTCAATCCATAAACCAATGATATTTCACTCACATGGATCATGAAAGATTCAATCCTCACCTCTCCTCACAAATTGATCTCAACCACTCATTTCTCAAAATTTTCCATAAAAGGATTAAATTTTGAGCTCACTAGGCCCACAATTTTAGAATTTTAATTGCATCCTTACGCTGCCATTTTGTTTCATGATTTAAAATAGCTAATTAGATAACTTTCATTTATGCTTCAATGAATATTTCCATAATTTTTGAGCATGAATTGCGTGATGGTTAGCTTCAATTCTTAAAAGAGTCTTCCATTCTAGGACTGAATGTGTCACTGGTTTAAGGCATGATTTGAGGGAAATTATAGCTTAAATCTCACTCTTCTTAGATATGAAGAAATATGTTGATTTCAATGGTTTCCTTATATTTTTCAATTGATTTCTATATTTCTAACCATTGATGCAATGACATATTGAAGTGTTGTGTTGCAGCTTACAGGTACATAATTCACACACATTTCTGGCGCCAACCATGGGGAAGAGCCCTAGATTTCTCACCATTTTGAGCCAATTGATCATCATTTTTCTCTATTTTTGGGTGCAAACTCGCATTTGGAAAAAAAGAATCACATTTAGGAGCAAAGGCTCCCATCTCAGAAAGAATCTCACATCCCGGATATCCCGCATCACATCCTATCAACCCTAAATTATTTCTGGTAAAGAATCACTTTATGTTAATCCCAGGTCACATTTAGTGTAGAAGCTTGCATTTAGGATCTTTGATTGCATTTATTCATTTCTTGATCACATTTGGTAAAGTTCAGAGTCGCATTTAGTTAATCTAGTGACATAATTGATAAATTTTATGACTAATCAGCTAACTTTTCATGTTTTTGGATAAATCTTATTGTTTGAGCAGCCTAATGAGTTATTACAGGACGTTTTTGAAGAATTCTTTGGATAAGAAGATGGAATGAAACTACTAACAAGTAGTTTTGTAGGTTTCCTTATGTGTTCAACCAAACATCTTTTGCAATTCTAGGAACTTAACACAATTTCTATCCACCTCGTATCTTGATTAGAGAAGTATGTTCTTTTCCTTCATGGAAAATCAGAACCTCAAACATCAAGTTAAGATTTGAGTAGAAATTGGGGAAATCAACTTAAATTTCGCAAAAGTGTTTTAGTTAATTTCGTTAATAGGAACCTAAATTTTCAAATTTGACTTTGATTCTTAGTCCAACTAGAGGATTATGCTCTTTTCCCAAGTTGGAAAACTAGAAACTCGATATGGGGGACTAAGTTTTGAGTTTGAAAATTTGAGGGAAAGAACTTGCATGATCTGTTTGATAAGAGAAAATGACATGGATAGGAGAGTATGCTCTTCTTCCTCATGAAGAACTATAAATATAGACTCCTAACACATCAATCCTGTTTCTTTCTTTTAACTTTAGAGGGTATGTCGATTGAGGAAAAAATCTCTCGGGAAAGACCCAAGTGAGAATAGGTGAACACCAGCCCTTCCATCTCACTATAATCAAAATTCTTTCTTGAGGCCAAAGTATCAGAAGACATAATTGGTTTTGTCCTTGGAATTTAGGCTATCATTCCTTGGGCATGCTTGTATGTGTGTAGAGTGGAGCCACTTGAATCTTTCTTGCGAGAATACACTCATCTAGGTACTCATAGGGCTATACACCTTAATTTTTCCTTGTGCAATTCTATGGGGGATGGTTGCGAATGAATGCTCAAAATAAAACACTTTGTAGTTAAGAAAACCTAATTCATCTCTGAAAGGTGATAATATTTGTGCAAGGAAAAAGGTAATTTCCCCAAGATAATCATCATTTCATTCCCTCACTTGCCTTTGGAGTCGGATAATATGATAGCATGACTAGAGCCATTGCATGCTTGGTGATGGTTGTATTCTGATTAGCATTTGAGTGTGTACCTGACTCTGTGAGAAAATATTTTCATGCTATGCCATATATTTTAGGGAATATGTGTGTTTGGTCCTTAAACAACTTTCTTGATGTGTCAAAATTGAAATCACAAGATAAACACCCCCAAACAATCAGTATTTTGACAATTACAAACATTTATGTTGCTCAAAAACACTCTATAATTTATCAGACAGACACTAGAGTTAGAAAAATTTTCACATTCTTCAAGACAAAGTGGAAAAAATTAGGAAAAACCATCAGAGGGTCGCATTTGGTAAATCCTAACTTGCATTGGGAAACAGAGTCACATCTAGGAAGAAGGTTCACATTTGGTAACTCCTCGCTCGCATCTGGTAAACAGGGTCACATTTAGGAAGAACATACTTGCATCCCATATATCGAGGCTCACATCTGGTCAGTTGCATCTAGGACAAAGGGTACTTGCACACATGTCAGACTCAAAAACTCTATAGTTTTGGATACCTTTTTTTCTTATCAGTTAGAATTTGTTGTTCTTGCTGGTCTATGTGTCACTTTTTCTCAATTTATTTGGAAGTCTACCATGCATATTATTTAATGTTGCCACAATTGATCCCAAATCATGTTGTCACATCACTCAACAAATATTCTTGGCTCCAAACTCACTATCAAGGAATTCTAACCCTCTAATGCTAGAATAAATCACTTCAAACAATCAAACTTACACTCACCACAACTTGGAAAAATGTATTTGGATAATTTAGAAATCCCTTTTGACATAATTGTGACACTTTTGAAAAAATTGAGACCTTGATTTCATGGTTAACACAAGAAGTAAAAAATACCATGCTGAAAATTCAGAAAGACCTCCAAGATTTCTTAAATTTCTACAAGGAGAGACATCTCGAACAAATCCCCTCTTTGATCAAGACTCACCTGAAATGGATGAACCTAATTACGAATGGAGTTTTTCCTTCGAGGAATATAACCAAGAACACAATGAAAGGGAAATTAAAGAAGAGAGAGATCATGACCTTCCTTTGTTTTATTTGGAAAGTGATGAGGAGATATCAGAAGAAGAATATAATAAACTCAAACAAAGTAGGAAGTTTCAAAGGACCTTGGAAAAAATCATTGGGGAGGATAAAGAAAAATACTTGCTTCACTTAGCTTCTCTTGGAGTTAAACTTCCTAAAGAATATGATGTTGAAATATTGAAGGAAGAAGAGGTAAAAACACCTATCTCCATACTCTTGAAACAACTATATCAAATGCAAAAGGAACTCGCAGAACTCAAGAAAGAGAAGACTAAACTGACAAAGAAATATTCCTTGGAGCACATATGTCCATTTCATTTTGACAAGAGCATAAAAATGGTTCTATTCCCACCTAACATGCCATGACCCAAACATGAGAAAAAACAAGGGAGAAATTGATCCACATGACCATGTAAGAGAATTTTGTGCCCTAAGCATAGAATACATGCATGAATTGACATACTTGATGAGACTATTTCAAGGAAGTCTAGGTGGAAATGCTATGGAATGGTTCTCTAAACTAACACCAAGTGTGAAAACATTTGAGGAGTTAATTCAAAGATTTGTCCAACATTACTACTACAACATACAACACAATTTTACCATGATGGATCTTTGCAATACAAAACAACAAACATGTGAATCCTTCACACACTTTTTGCAACGGTGGAGGATAATATTTCCAAGGTGCTCAATACCAATACCCAAATCTGAAAAGATGGAAATATTTGTAAATAACTTAGTACTTGAATTTAACTACACTCTAAAAATACAAGATTCTCCTAGTTTCAATAGAATTAATAAAAATACAATTCATGGTGAATAATTTATGGTAAAAAAGGAGAGATCACACTCCAAAGTGACAATAAATCCTCTAACAACTATAAAAACAAACCTAAATGGTGGAACAAGAACAAAAATAATGTTAATGATGGAGTGGAAGCCTCGAATGCAAACATTAAACCGGTTGTGTTTAATCTCACAAACAACCTACAAGAAAAAAAAGAAGCTAAGGTAACAACAACAATACCAAGAGAAAACATTCATACCAACAAGAATAAGCCATGGATGTCTAGACCACAATGAACATTTACTCTATTGGGAGAACCTCTTGAGATGGTTTTGAAGACTCTCTTAGATAACAAAATCATCACTATATCAGAGTCAAAACAATGGGAGCCAAAACTAAAACCAAGGTGGTGGAATGATAATCCCTATTGTGAGTTCCATAAGAATAAAGTACACAAGAATAATGACTTTGTTAAAATCAAACACATTATACAAGATCTCATTGATAGAGGAAAGATCAAAGTGGAAGGACATACATCTAATGAAGATCACACAGCATGTAATAAACCATTTACCAACTAAGGAAAAGGAGAAGCCTCTAAAGGAAAAGGAAATGAAGTTAATTACATGTATTCCTATAATAATAATGTGATAAATATGTTGGACATAAAGAATGAATCAATCAATGTGATCAGTATCAAAGGTGTCAAGGAGAAATTGACACATTCAAATACGGTAACATGAAGCCAAGAAAAATTCACAATTAAAGGGGTTAATTCCTCATCCAAATAGGAAACACCATCTAAACCACCCATTGTCACGATTCCTAAATCAGAAATGTCAAGACAAATGGTTTCCATACCATCTGCTAACTATAACTTGGTAGACCAATTGCAAAGAACCTCGGCTCAAATTTCTATATTTGAGTTATTAAAGATCTCTTCAATGCATAGGGAAGTTCTTGAACAAGCCCTACATTATGAAAATATTCCAAAAGACATAGATGTGGAAAATTTATAGGCAATATTCAATCACATATCAACTCCACATTATCTCTCTTTTTCAGAAGAAGATGACAAATATTTGACTCATCCCCATAATCAACCCCTTCACATTGAAGTTCTGATCCATAAACACCATGTAAAATGTGTATTGATAGATGGAGGCATGAGGTTGAATATATGTACTCTCAACCTATTCAAAGAATTGGGTCTTTCAGAATAGATAATTGATTCAAGGAGTAAGATTCAAGGAGTAAGATAACCATCAAGGCTTATGATGAAGAGTAAAGATCATCCAAAGGACTAATTGTTTTACCAATAATAGGAACGATTGAACTCAATGTGATTTGTCAAGTTTGTGATCTACCATTGGCTTATAACATATTAATAGGAAGACCTTGGATACATGAAATGGAAGAACTGCCATCTACTTACCACCAATGTATCAAATTCCCACAAAATGGGGTGGAAGTAACAAATCATGCAGATTCAAGCTACACTTGCAACAATGTCAAGGAAGATAGTTTGGTTCCTCACAATAAGGAAGTTCCAAAAGAATTCCTAGTTGAAACTGGTGCAGGAGAACACCTAAATCAAACTCTTAGCTCTTTACTTCTGGCATGTACTGACTCTAGCCAAGTCAGGAGAGTGTGTGTACCTTAGAAGGTCATTTGTTTTTCCCTAAGATGGATATGACTAGATCAATTCATGCCTAGATAGGTTGCTTAGTTGGTTTCTTTTGTTGTGTGTGTGAGGTAGTTGTAAGCCTATGGAAATCAAACCAAGGAAAAAGGAACCTTGGATAAGCTTCTTGGTATCATTGGCACTCAGCCTACACTGATGCCTAGCAGCTCAGGCTACAGTGGTGCCTAGAAACTTGGCCTACACTAGTGCTTAGAAGCTCATCCTGCACTGGTGCCTAGTAGCTTGGCCTACACTGGTGCCTAGTAGCTCGGCCTACACTAGTGTGTATTAGCTCAGCCTACACTGGTGGCTAGCATCTTGGCCAATACTGGAGCTTAGTTTTACATTACTGTTGCTTGACAAACTCAGTCGTAATGACCTGTGAAAAGAAGATCTTGTCTTTTATGGACTGTATGGTCAGTTGTAATGGTTCCTAAAGGGATTCTTACAAATATGTGAGTAGTTAGGGTTGTTTCCAATGGGAGGATGGTTATTAAGAACATCCCAAGCCTTCATTTTAGAGAGAGAGTAGAGATTGAAGAAGAGGAGAAGCTATATGAAAGTTAGAGATTTACAAATTATTGTACTATTTTGTTTTGTTTCCAGTAATGAGAAGTTGTAGATTATGTGTTTAGTGGATATCAAGTTCTTTGTTCTTTTTGCATACTAGTAGATTAGTTTACCTTATTTTTGTTTTGCAAGCTTTTTAGTTCTTCACCCGTTCTGGGTTGTAAACAGTAATGGCCCCTCGAGATTCCTGAATCCATGGTGAGAGTCATGTGTTGGGATGGAACTCAAGAGGAGTCCTTGTACATTTTTTCCTTTTGTTTTCTGTAGGAGAAACAACAACAAATATTCTGGAGATCTTACCCTAGGCGAGCTTGGTAATAGTCTGGCTAGGGAAGAGAATGAAAGCAATGTTCAGAAAAAATTGAACAAGCGAGTAGAATGAATCTATTTGTGTAGGTTCAATAAGAAGAAGATGGAAAGAATTTCTATGGGGACTGAGTCTTAAAGAGGAGGTAAAGTTGAGAGTGAATTACCTCAGTTTAGGGTTGTGAACACCCTAACAGATCTAGGAGAAAGATCTTAGAATAGAGCCAAGCTAGTTCTATAGCAGCAACAAGACCCTATACACATTAGATTGGTATTAAAGACCTAAAAGATTTGGGCATGTTTTGTTTGGATGTTATCTGCAGGAATGTCTGTCGACTCATCCAAGATGGTGACCAATGCAGAACTTGCAAAAGACATGGAAGAGAAAAGAGAGGAGAATAGACTCCTGAAGGAACAGTTAGCCGAAATGGTGACTAAGTTGGAATAAGTGCAGCTTAGGACTGCAACAGTTAGTGAATGAATGAGAGAAGCTAATGGAAAGTTTAAAGCAGTGGCAGAGGAAGACATTATACCAGAGCCAGACCCTATGCTTCAAGAAGATCCATTCTTGAAAGCATTGAAGGAAATGAGTGGTAAGTCCTTAGATGGTGTACCTCTATTTAGTGGCAAGATGGAACTAGAGTTAATCATGGAATGGATAGAAGGTCTTGAAAATAACTTTGATTGTGATAATATGATTGAAGCTTAGAAAGTAAGAATAGCCAAAAAAAGGTTGAGAGGAACTGCTCTCACTTGGTGGAAGTTTGTCCAAGATGAGAGGACTAAAGAAGGAAAGAACCCCATAACAAGTTGGAAAGGTATGGTGGTCGAGATGAAGGAAAATTACCATCCTGATGATTATGAAGTGCAGTTGCACAAAAGGAGACAGAATCTAAGACAAAAATATTTAGAAGTCAGTTCCTACATAGAAGAGTTTCACAAGCTATGCTTAAGGTCGCATGTGATGGAAGAAGAAAGCCTAAAAGTGGCTAGATACCTGAATGGTCTCAAGTGGAGTATCCAAGAGGAAATTAGTCTCTTAAATGCAAAGACTATACACCAATGTTACCAGCTAGCCCTCAAAGTGGAGGAAAAATTCAAGAAGAAGAAAGATTCAAATAGAACAGGAAGAGGAAGAGATAGAAGAGGGCATAGAGGGGGATATGTAGGAAGATATCAGAGTGAGTCCAAACTCACTGAGAATCAAGGAGAATCTAGTAACACAAGAAGTGGTTATAACCGCGGAAGAGGTTCAAATAGTAGTTCAAGAGGAAGAACTAATAACCAAGGAAGAGGATCTTACTTCTCTTCAATGAAGTGTTACAACTATTAGCAATTTGGACATCCTACATATCAATGTCCTGAGAAGAGTTCTACATCACAAGGAGGAGAAAGGAGAGTCCACTATGTGCAAGAAGAGTCTTCTAACAACAAGAAAATAGAAGTTTCACTAGATTCCAAGAATGGAGAGAATCTAATGATTCATGGAGCACTCCTCAAAGAACCCAGCAAAGAAGAGACAAGCCAATGGAGATCTTTATTTCAAATCAAATGCAAGGTACTCGGTAAGGTCTGTAAAGTTATCATAGATTCAGGATTTAGGTTCTACTGATAACATTGTATCTTTATAAGCTATTGAAAAGTTAAAGTTGAAGAGAATTCCTCATACTAATCCTTATAGGGTTAGTTGGTTGAATAAAGATCAACATGAATAAGGATCAAGTGTTGTGTGATATACTACCCATGTATGCTTGTCATCTATTATTGGGTAGACCTTGGCAGTTTGATAGAGCTATAGTACATGATGGAGCTAAGAAATCCTATTCATTTAAGAAAGATGGAGTAATTTTCAAGATCCAGTCAGTCTTGGAAGAAGGTGAAGTAAAGAAAGAGGGTCCTAACATATTGTTAGTAGGTGAGAAAGAGTTCTTACAAACATTGGAGGAAGAAGATGGAGGAGGCTTTTCTTTGGTTCTAAAGCCAAAGAATGATAAAGGGGATACGAAGGAAGAGTTACCCTTAGAAGTGAAAGAGTTGTTGAGTCAATACCAAGACATCATTAGTGATGGTCAACTAGATAGTCTACCACCTGAGAGATCCATTAGTCATCAGATTGAATTCATCTCAAGAGCCTCACTTCCCAATAAGGTTGCCTACAAAATGACTCCATAATGGAATGCAGAGATAGCCAACCAAATTCAAGAGTTGCTTGATCAAGGACTGATTAGAAGGAGCATAAGTCCATGTGTTGTTCCCATAGTCCTAGTCCTAAAGAAGAATGGTACTTGGAGGTTATGTACATATTCCAGGGCCATAAAAAGGATCACTATTCCGTATAGATTCCCAATCCCTAGGATAGAGGATTTGATGGATTTGTTAGGAGGAGCTAAGTATTACTCCAAGATAGATCTTAAGAGTGGTTATCATTAGATAAGACTCAAAGGTGGAGATGAGTGGAAGATTTCTTTTAAGACTATCGAGGGACTCTATGAGTGGCTTATTATGCCTTTTGGGTTATCAAATGCCCTGAGCACATTTATGAAATTGATGAATGAGGTGTTGAAAGAATTCCTCAAAAAATGGGTTGTAGTGTACTTGGATGACATTTTATTTTTTAGAAAAACCAAGGAGGATCATCTCAGACATCTACAAATGGTGATGCAAAGATTGCATGAAGAGAAGTTGGTAATCAACTTGGAGAAGAGTGAGTTCATGAAACAAGAACTCATATACTTAGGTTTTGTTATCTCAGAAGGTAACTTGAAGATGGATATCAGCAAGGTGGAAGCAATTTTGAATTGGCCTACACCTAAGTCAGCCATAGAAGTAAGAAGCTTCCATGGATTAGAACAATTCTACACGAAGTTCATCAGGCAGTTTAGTGAAATCAATGCACCTATTTTAGATACCATAAAAGGAGGTATGAAAGAAAACTTCCAATGGAATGAGTAGGCTAATAAAGGATTCAAGGATTTGAAGAAAAGGATAGAAAATAAACCTATTCTTAGTCTTCCCAGCTTTGATAAGTTGTTCATTGTGGAATGTGATGCAAGCAATGTTGCCATAGGTGTAGTTTTGAGTCAAGGGGGAAAACCAGTAGCTTTTCACAGTGAAAAACTAAATGATGCAAAGAGGAATTATTCCTCATATGATTTGGAGATGTACGCATTAGTACAAGCACTAAGGAAATGGAGACATTATCTCCTTCCCAAAGAATTTGTAGTCTTTTTTGATAATCAGGCTAAGTTTTCTGAATTCTCAAGACAAACTAAGCCATAAGCATATGAAATGGGCAGCGTACATTCAAGCCTACACCTTCACCATAAAGCACAAGAAGGGAGTATAGAACAAGGTAGAAGATGCATTGAGTAGAAGGTTTCTCATGGTGAAATAAATTCAGTTAAGAAGCATTGGTATAGACAGCTTCAAGGATCTGTATTCAGCAGATGAAGATTTTTCAGCAGCATACAAGGTATGTCAAGATTTTTCAGAATCCCTTTCATAGTGAGTATTCTAATTTCACCCTACAAGAAGGTCTTCTATTTAAACCTTAGAATTGGTGTAGCGGTACTACTATTGGCCAAGAATGAGCAGAGATGTCCAGAAGTATGTGGAGACTTGCATGGTTTTTCAAAAGGCCAAGGGTACTTTATCAAATGTAGGACTGTATCAACCACTTCCAATCCCAAACTAACCTTGGGAGTGTGTTAGAATGGATTTTATGGTTGGAATTCCTAAGACCAAGCTAGGAATGGATAGTATTTTTGTGGTTGTGGATAGATTCAGAAAGATGGCTCACTTTGTGCCATGAAAGACCACACATGATGCATGCTATATAGAACATCTTTTCTTCAAAGAAGTAGTGAGGATACATGGATTACCTTTGAGTATTGTATCAGACTGAGACTCTAAGTTTATGAGTCATTTCTAGAAAACCTTATGGCAGAAGCTTGGTACAAATATTTCCTTTAGCTAGCATATCACCCACAAACCAATGGTTAGACTGAAGTGGTGAACTAAAGTTTAGGAAATCTTTTGAGATGTTTCACAAAAGAATATGGATAGTCATGGGATCAGTTACTTGCACAGGAAGAGTTTGCCTATAATGATACAGTCAATAGATCCATTGGAAAAATCAATTTTTCAATAGTATATGGGATTCATCCCAGGGGTATATGTGAACTCAGGGATCTTGGAAACCATGTAGAGAAGAGTGGTTATGCTGAAAAATTTTCTCAGTCCTTGAAAGAAGTCCATGATACTGTGAAGAAGACATTAGTGGAGAGTACAACTTGCACCAAGTAGAAGGAAAATGAAAGGCAAATAGATATTCAGTTTCAAGTTGGAGATTTGGTCATGGTGCACCTAAACAAAGCACAGTTGAAAAAAGGTGTCCTGAGTAAACTTCAAATGAGAAAGATAGGCCCTTGTGCAATTTTGGCAAAGTATGGGTCTAATGATTACAAAGTTGACCTTCATACTAATATAGGTCTATCTCCAGTCTTTAATGTGCTAGGTTTGGTGCCCTAGAAGGGACCAATTCTAGAAGAAGATCCTGATTTAATAGCAATAATAGAGGATCTCAAGGCACTAAAACTTCTAGTAACCCTAAAGCCAAGAGTAGAGAAGATCCTAAATTTAAGAGTTTCCAAGTAGACTAGAAAAAAGACATACATGGAGCATTGGCAAGGACAAGCTAATTCTAAAGCTACATGGGTGCAGGAGACCGAGTTCAAGAAGTTGGGAATTGACCCAGACCTGATCTAATCACCTAGAAGTTGATTTCTCTCTGTTGGGGGAGTATGGTGTAGGAGAACACCTAACTCAAACCCTTAGATTTTATTTCTGGCATGTACTGACTCTAGCCAACTTAGGAGATTGTGTGTGGACCTTAGAAGGTAATTTGTTTTCCCTAAGATGGATATGACTAGATCAATCCATGCATAGATAAGTTGCTTCATTGGTTTCTTTCATTGTGTGTGTGAGGTAGTTAAAAGCCTATGGAAATCCAACCAAGGCATCAAGAAACTTGGATAAGCTTCTTGGTATCACTGGCACTCGGCCTACACTGGTGCCTAGAAGCTTGGCCTACACTGGTGCCTAGTAGCTCAACCTACACTAGTGCCTAGCAGCTCATCCTACATTGGTGCCTAGTAGCTCAGTCTACACTAGTGCCTATCATATCGACCTACACTGGTGCCTAGCAACTCAGTCTACACTGGTGCCTAGTAGCTTGACCTACACTGGTACCTAGAAGCTTGACTTGCACTGGTGCCTAGTAGCTCAACTTACATTGGTACCTAGCAACTCGGCCAACACTGGAGCTTAGTTTTACATTATTTTTGCTCAGAAAACTCAGTCGTAATGGCCTGTGAAAAGCGGATCTTGTCTTTTATGGACAGTATGGTTAGTTGTAATAGTTCCTGAAGGGATGCTTGCGAATATGTGAGTAGTTAGGGTTGTTTCCAATGGGAGGATGGTTATTAAGAACATCCCAAGCCTTCATTTTAGAGAGAGAGAGAGTAGAGATTGAAGAAGAGGAGAAGCTACAGGAAAGTTAGAGATTTACAGATTATTGTATTGTTTTGTTTTGTTTCTAGTAATGAGAAGTTTCAGACCGTGTGTTTAGTGGATATCAAGTTCTTTGTTCATTTTGCATGCTAGTAGATTAGTTTAACTTATTTTTGTTTTGCAATCTTTTTAGTTCTTCACCTGTTCTGGGTTGTAAACAGTAATGGCCCCTCGAGATTCCTAAATCTATGGTGAGAGTCATGTGTTGGGATGGAACTTCAGAGGAGCCCTTGTACATAGTTTCCTTTTTTTTTTGTAGGAGAAGCAATAGAAAAGAGTTTGGAGGTCTTACTTACCGTAGGTGAGCTTGGTAATAGTCTGGCTAGGGAAGAGAATGAAAGAAATGTTCTAAAAACATTGAATAAGCAAGTAGAATGAATCTATTTATGTAGGTTCAGCAAGAAGAAGATGGAAATCATTTTGATGGGGACTGAGTCTTGAAGAGGAGGTAAATTTGATAGTGACTTACCTTAGTTTGGGGTTGTGAACACCCTAAGAGATCTAGGAGAAATATCTTATAATAGAGCCAAGTTGGTTCTGTAGTAGCAACAAGACCCTGTCCACATCAGAAACCCCTAAAGACATGGTGATGAGAGGCTTTGGAAAGACATTAAAACTTGAAGAAACTAGCATGGGGAAATACAAACTAGATACAACACCATCATTGGATAACATTCTTTTGTCTCCAAGATCATATGGGAAACCATCCCCATCTTTTATACCTTCTGCATCAAAAGGAAAGGACATTCATAAACCAACTGAAATGTTTAGAGCCTCTACTTCTTAAGAGGGAGAAAAAGAAGATAAAGTAGTCTTGGCTTGGATCTATAAAGAGGAAAAGAGAGAAAATGATGTAAAACATGTTTATATATCTACCAAAAAGTATAGAAAAGGTTATGAGCTTCTTAAACAAATGAGATACAAAGGGAATGGACCTTTAGGAGATAAAGGAAAATGACTCATTGAGCCTATCCATATGGAATTCAGAGACACTAAAGACAAAATAGGGTTGGGTTTCAATAACAAATCAAAATACCCCACCTCAAGAGATAGTCCAATCTTTGATAAAGGAAGTGATGAAGAAGAGGAAGAGGCATAACTGGTACCTTGGACATATGAAAGATTACTACATATTGGTATTGAGAACCTAGAATACCAAGGAGAATGGCATGTACCTACTTTTGGAGAAGAACTAGAGCATCACGTTCCTTTGTTATCATAAACCAATGTCCAAGAAGTAGAGGAGGGGGAAGAAGAAGACTCTCTGAAAGTTCAGAAAGAAGAATAATCTCAAGAAGAAATACCTCAACTGATAATGTATAATTGATTAAATATTTGAGAATGTTAAGTTTATCACCAAAATGCAGAAAGATAATGCAATACATTAAATCAGTTAATATATTGTATTGTCATTGATGTCAACTTGATATAATCTGATCGGTTATATTAAAAGTGTCAAAGACTTCAGAGAATCAGAGAGATAAAGATTATTCTTTTAGTAATGCATAAAAGACCAGAATCCACTAAGTGACTACAAACATCGATGGTTAGTGGAACCTGATGGACAGAGAATCTTGAGAGCAAAGTCACAGTGATGCCCGAGCAAGAAAATTGACAAGCATTACCGACAAGCAGAATCACAAGCATTAACGATGGCTAGAATTGTAGTGTTACCTGATGGATGGAAAAACCCAATGGATAGACAACCCTGATGGAAAGACAACACTGACGAAGAAGCTCAAGGAGAACTGAAGTGTTGACCGAAGCTATCAAAGAGTTAAAACACCGAAAGGAACTGAAGTTTAGAAATGAAAAAATACTTAGCTGAGGAAAGAGCTAAAGATTTCTGCAAACACCAAGCAATAGAGAAGCACAATATCACTGAGAAGAAAGAAGTGGAGCAAAGGTATTGAAAAGATACATTGATCAGAAAGGTATAATGAGCCTACAATAGATCTGAAAATATGCAAGTCTATGTTGTATGTGTGAACAGATCATTTACTATTTTAGTTTAACCATTGATTCAGAAAGTCTCTTAACCAAGTAGGACTTAACAATCCTTTCTATATTGAGATACATCTCAAGGAGTATCAAAAAGTTTGATCATGAAGATGGCATGAGATGCCAAATACCATTTGACAATCTACACTGGGTTTGGTCATAGAAGGTAGCATAGAGATGCCCAATATCAAGTGAAAAACTATTTTATTTAAAACATCTGACAAGGTCACACCTAACAATGTGTTTGTAACCTTTAACATGGTTGGCTCTTCACTGATCTCACTTTAGAAGAGTGAAAATTTTGGGTTACTGGTCCCAAGTGGTTTTTCCCTTAACAAGGTTTCTACGATAAAAATTCATATGTTAATGTGTTTATGAGTCATTACTTTATTGCTTTGCATTAAACAAAACTAATCTCAATTGACCGGTATACACTAAGAAATTTACTATTTTTTGGTAAATGAAAGGCTACTAATTAGTAAACAGTAAGAATAAGATTTAACAGTGAACTCCGAGTAGTATTTATTTGATATGATTATTTGAGGGCATACATCTTGTAGGACTGAAGATAACTAGAGGCTTAATATTGTGGTACTAAGTTTTTGGGTTGATTTATTGGAATATTTTTGAGGCCACTGATTCAACCCCCCTCTTAGTTATTCTAACAATTGGTATCAGAGCTTGCATGCTTAGAAAGGGAGTTTAACAACTCAAGAAAAAGATCACAAGATGAACATGCAAGATGTGTCCAAGTTGAATAAAGAAAACTTTGCATCATGGGAAAGAAGAATAAGACCCCACCTATTAGGTAATTGTAATGATGTTTCTCAACACATTGATACTAAATATGTGTTGATTCTAGGCTAAGTAGGAATCCCTATGGTGGACTGGTGAATCCAGGTGAGCCAGGATAGGGAGAAGAAAGAATTTGTTCGAGAACTCATGACCTTTTGGAAAAGACATAGTGGCATTTTCAGATGCCCTAGATAGTCTCCAAAAAGGATTAAAAGGTGGAAGGAGGTGAATAAGAAGTTGGAGATCATTTTAAAAATTGTTTATGTTGACTGGTCCAGAGGCCTAATTAATAGGCTAAAATCTAGGGCCTGTAAGAAACTAGGGTTATGGGTGCTTTCACAAGTCAAGGTTTTGGATTCTAACAGTGTTGGCTGATACCTTGAAGATTTTCAAGGTCTTGTGTGGGGTCATTTTGGGAGTTTTGGAGTAATATCCATAAAAATGTGAAAATAGACCTACTAGGAATTAGGAAATTAGGCCTCCTAGTGAAATTGAGACCAATTGGATTGGGGATGAGTCTAGAAGTGTTGGAAAGGGTGTAGAATGACCTTGGATGGGCCAAGAAGATAGGTAAGAGTCTTATTACATGTATGGGGAGATCCTAAGTAGAGGTTTGTCATTCTAGGAGGAGTTCTAGTGAAGAAAACTAGGCATTTGGTGAACTAGATAGACTAGTTAAGCCTAGAAACTTTGGAGTCTTCTAAAGACCAACTATACCTTGGAAGAGAAGTTGGTATTGAGGGTCTTGGAGATCCTAATTGAAGGAATATTCAACAAGGAACAACCATTGGATGGTAAGGATAGATAAAGAAACATCAAGGTGTGAGGAAACACTCTAGAGTACCAAACCCTCTGCATTAGAGTGGTATCAGAGCCAAAATATCTTGAAGATTGTGTATGTCTAAAGTGGAAGAAAGTCAAGAGGTAGACAAAATGCCTCCTAAGGAAATGAGTAGGGATGCCATAGTGGAATTGGTTCAGGGCCTCTTGGAGAAGGCTAGTGTGTCCAAGACAAAGGGCAAAAAGAAGATCACTGAATGGGGAGATGAGAGTGATGGAGATGATGAAAGTCAGATAGAAGAGTCATCTAACAAAGGTAAAGAACCTGAGATGGACAAAGAACAAAATTTATTCTTAGATGCCTTTAAGTCTCTTAACAAGGATAGTATGGAACACATACCATATTACTGTGGCAGCCTAAGTGAAGAAGAGTTGTTGGATTAGCTTGAAGCCATTGACAACCAATTTTATTACAAAGAAATCTTAGAGGAGAAAAGGGCCATCTATGCTAAGGCTAGACTCAAGGGATTTTCATTGGTGTGGTGGAACATGATGCAGGATGATAGGGAAACCAATGGAAAGAAAAATATTGTTTCTTGGGAGAGGATGAAAACCAGATTGAGGGCACAATTCTTGCCTACTAATTATGAGATACATATGTATCAAAAGTTGTAGAACTTAAGACCAAAGGAGATGATAGTGAGTGCTTACACAGAGGATTTCAAAAGTTGATCCTAAGGGCTAGAAGACAAGAAGAAGAAATGGAGAAGGTGGCAAGGTATCTCAATGGGTTGAGACAAGGGTTACAAGATGAGATTAGCATGATGGCTCCTGACAGTATGCACAAATGTTTCCAATTAGCCTTGAGAGCAGAGGATAAGGCTAGAAGGAGGAATGACTTCCATCAGAGGGGAAGAGGTGGTAATAAAAAAAGAGGTTTTCAGAGAGGAAGGAGTAACTTTGGTAGAGGACAAAGCCCTAATAGAAAAGTAGATAATCAGTATATGTATAATAGTTGGGGAAATCAGTTTAGGGGTTCTTTTCAGAGAGGAGGATACAAAGGAAGAGGGCCTCCCAGAGGAATATTTTAGTCTCAAGGAAGATCCAATTCAGTCTTCACTGGCAGGTGTTATAACTGCAACCAAGTGGGTCACACAATGGGTAGGTGTCCTAAAAATACTTCCTCATCTTCAATGGGGGATAGAAGGAATCAATTGGCACAAGAGGATGACACACAAAGTGTTACTTCTCCCATTTCCAAGGTAGGGCCAGTATTGGATGGAGAGAACTTGATGTTGAGAAGAACTTTGTTGAAGGTGCCTAGCACTATAGAGCCACCTCAAAGAAAGAATTTATTTAAGACAACTTGTAGGTCTCATGGGAATATTTTCAAAGTTATAGTGGACTCTAAATCCACTGAGAATATTGTATCCATAGAGATGGTGGACAAATTGAAACTGAGAAGGATACCTCATACCACACCCTATAAGGTTTCATGGTTGAATAAGGGCCAAAAAATAGTGGTAGATGAACAAACTTTGGTTGAGTTTGAGATTAGAGAATATAAGGACAAGGTCCTATGTGACATACTACCTATGGATGCTTGTCATTTGCTTCTAGGATGTCTGTTGTAGTATGATGTCAAAGCAATACATGATGGGGAAAGAATAGTTATGTGATCATCAAGCTAGGAAAGAAGTTTCAGATGGATCCTTTGTCAGACCCTAATGAGGAGAAGTATGTGGGAACAAGTGTGATTTTATTAAGTGGGAAGGAGTTCCTAAAAGCCATGAAGAAGGAGGAAGGATTTTTTTGTGCAGTAGTGATAAAACCAAAGGAGGAGACTAAGGAGAAAGTTAGTTTTCCACCAGAGATACAAGCATTATTGGAAAGATACCATGAAATAATAGGCAATGGTTTTCCAAGTGCATTACCTCCTATGAGGGATGTAAGTCATCAGATTGACCTCATCCCTAGAGAAAATTTTCCAAACAAAGCAACATATAAGATGACACCAAGTCAAAATGCAAAGATAGCCAAATAGATTCAAGATTTGTTGGATAAAGGGTTGATAAGGAAGAGTTTAAGCCCATATGATGTACCTATAGTACTTGCACCTAAGAAGGATGGAAATGGAGTATGTATATAGACTCTAGGGCTATAAATAAGATCACAATCAGGTATAGGTTTCCAATGCCCCGGATAGAAGATTTGATGAACAATTTGGGAGGTTCTTGCTACTTTTCTAAAGTGGATTTGAATTCAGGATACCATCAGATAAGAGTGAGGCCTGGTGATGAATGGAAGACAAATTTAAAGACCAATGAGGGTCTGTATGAGTGGCTAGCAATGCCCTTTGGCCTAAGTAATGCACCTAGCACATTTATGAGGCTCATGAATGAAGTGCTAGAAAAGTTCATTGGTAGGTTTGTAATAGTTTACCTTGATGATATTTTGATCTTTATCAGGTCCAAGGAGGAGCACATGAAGCATTTAGAGATGGTCTTGAGGAAGCTACATCAAGAGAAGTGTGAGTTTATAAAAATTGAACTAGTTTACCTTGGTTTTGTGGTTGCTAATGGCTGCATGAAGATGGATCTTGAAAATCTTAAGTCAATATTGGAGTGGCCTACACCTAGGTCCATAGGGGATGTTAGGATTTTCCATGGGTTGGCCTCCTACTATAGGAAATTTGTGAGAAATTTCAGTCATGTGTGTGCCCCTATTCCTAACACCATAAAAGGTGGAATCAAATGTAAGTTTGAGTGGACTGTGGCAGTAGACCAAGGGTTTGAAATGTTAAAGAAGAGGATTACAGAACTACCTACTCTTAGGTTCCCTAATTTAAATCAACTATTTTCGGTAGAGTGTGATGCTAGCAAGTTGGCTATTAGAGCAGTGCTAAGCCAAGAAGTACATCTTGTGGCTTTCTTCTCAGAAAAGTTGAATGAGGCTAAAAAAGTACTCCACCTATGATTTGGAGTTATATGCTATGGTACAAGCCCTTAAGAAGTGGAGACACTACCTATTACCTAGGTATTTTGTGGTCTACACTAATAACCATGCACTAAGTTTCCTAAATGGACAAGAAAAATTTAAACAAAGGCACTTGAAGTGGGTAGAATCATTGTAGGCTTGTACATTTGTCAGAAAACACAAGAAGGGGGTTAGAAAAAAGGTTGCAGATGCTCTTAGTAGAAGAGTATTCACAATATAGGAGATACAATTGAAAATTGTAGGGATGGATGATTTAAAGGACCTCTACAAGGAGGAAAAAGATTTCAGAGAAGCCTATGAAGCATGTATGAAGTTTTAGCAGGGCTTCAAAGTGGATTTTAATGAGTTTATGTTACAGGAAGGCTTATTGTTCAAAGGACATCTTATGTGTATTCCTCAATGCTCAATGAGGGAAAACATTTTGAAGGAGAAACACCAAGGCAGCTTGGGGGGCACTTTGGAGTGGATAAGACATTAGAGAAAGTAAATAGGTACTACTATTGGCCTAAGTTACAATCACATGTGAGGAGATTTGTAGAAAAATGTCATATTTGTTAGAGGGAAAAAGGACAGAGCAGCAATAGTGGGTTGTACCAACCCATATCCATACCCCAAAGGCCTTGGGAGTGTTTTAGTATTGGTTTTGTTTTGGGGTTACCAAAGACACCTTGGGGTCATGATAGTGTGTTTGTGGTGGTAGATCATTTTAGCAAAATGGCACACTTCATTCCATGCAAGCAAACAAATGATACTTCTCAAATTGTAGGTCTACTCTTTAGGGATATTGTAAGGATCCATGGATTGCCTCTTAATATTGTAAGTGACAAAGATAGTATGTTTTTGGGTCACTTTTGGAGGACCCTATAGAAGATGCTTGGAACAAATTTGTCACAAACTTGTCTTTCTCTTCAGCCTACCATCAAAAATCAGAGGGACAAATGGAGGTAGTCAATAGGTCACTTGGGAACTTGCTAAGGTGTTTGACTAAAAAACATAGACAGTCATGGGATCACATCATAAGGAAAGAAGAGTTTTCCTATAAGATCTCCATTAATAGGAGTACAGGGAAGATCCCCTTTGAGATAGTATATGGGGTCAATCCTAGAGGGATCTCAGAGTTGAGGGATCTCAGTGTGAAGGAAAAGAGGAGTGCACAAGGAGAGTCATTTGTAGAATAGATGAAGGAGCTTCATGATCAAGTCAATAAAACTCTACAAAAGCAAGTGGAGAAGTATAAATCCAAAGCTGATTAGACCAGAAGAGACTTGCAGTTTAAGGTAGGGGATCTAGTACTTTCCTATCTTAGGAAGGAGAGGCTACCCAAAGGCCAGACAACTAAGCTACTCATGAAGAAGATAGGGCCATTGAAGATTTTTCTTAAGTATGGCAAGAATGGCTATGAAGTAGAGTTGCCTCCTGATTTGGGGATTTCACCCATTTTCAATGTTTGTGACTTGTACCCCTATAAGGGATCATCTCTAGACATAGGTTAGTCTACTCTTGCAAACTTGGAGGATGATGATTGGGTGAAAGACTTACCTACCCCAATGCCCCTAAAATTGGAAAGTGTACTGGATTCAAAAGGGATAAAGAAGACAAGGAAGGGTAACTAAAAGGAGTACCTCATCAAGTGGTATGGACTAACTAAAGCTAAGGCTACTTGGATGATAGAGCTGGACATTCTAAAACATGGGGTCACCACTGAAGACCTCCTAACTCAAGGGACTTGATTTATTTTGTCCAAGGGAGTATGGTGCATGGAACCTCCCTATTTGATGTTTTAGTGTTGTTTAGGGTCGGATTAGGTGTTTGTGTGTGTTTGAATAATGTCCAAGGGGTTGGATGCAATGACAAGTTAACTTCATGTTTGTAAGAGCCATAGTGCTCTTTAGGAGTTTTAGGGTCATTTTGGATTAAATAGTGAAAAGATGATATTTTAGTGCAATATGGGTTTGAGGGGTGTTTTCAGACCCTACATATCCTATCTAGGGTCATCAAAGTCAAACTCACCCATCGAGTTGACAAGGAAAGTCAAGATGCACAAAGTGCAAAAAGTTGCTAGCAACTTTGAAAGTTGCTCGAGCAACTTTTGCAAGAATGAGAAAAATGTAGTTAGATCAGTTGTAACTAACCCATGCTTGGTATATGAGCATGTATTTGATTATTGGGAATGTTTAATGAAATTTTGGGTTGCAACAATTGTTTTTGGTACTCTTGTACAGATGACAATAACTATTTTCTAGTATTCTTCATAGTTTCTTTGCTAGTGTACGACTGTGTATGGATTGGAAGAGAAGATCGGGTCCCATGGGAAAGGACTAATTTATATTAGCTTTCATATGCATTAGATATTTTTCCTTGAAGTTAATTAGGTGTAAAGATACAAGTTTTTTAAGGTCAGTAGTTTGTAAGTAACACTACAGTGTTGTTTAGATAGAAATGGATCTACCCTAAAATCCCACCAGTGGAATTGACTGAAACCATGGGGGAGTAGGGTTAGAGTCTATAGATAGGGTTTTGGTTTTCATTTTTGTATTTTAAATGGATTTACTAGTCCAAGTAGGAATCCCTATGGCTGACTGGTGAATCTAGGTGAGCCAGGATAGGGAGAAGAAGGAATTTGTTCGAGCACTCGTGACCTTTTGGAAAAGAATTAGTGGCATTTTTAGATTCCCTAGATAGTATCCTAAAAGGATTCAAAGGTAGAATTAGGTGAATCAGAAGTTGGAGATCATTTTAACAATTGTTTATGTTGACTGGTCTAGAGGCCTAATTAATAGGCTAAAATCTAGGGCCTGCAAGAAACTAGGGTTATGGGTGCTTTCAAAAGTCAGGGTTTTGGATTCTGATAGTGTTGGCTGATACCTTGAATATTTTCAAGGTATTGTGTGGGTTCATTTGGGATTTTTTGGAGTAATAGCCCTGAAACTGTGAAAATAGACCTATCAGGAATTAGGCAATTAGGCCTCCTAGTGAAATTGAGGCCAACTGGATTGGGGATGAGTCTAGAAGTGTTGGAAAGGGTGAAAAATGACCTTGGATGGGCCAAGAAGATAGGTAAGAGTTTGAGTACATGTATTGGGAGATCCTAAGAAGAGGTTTGGCATTCTAGGAGGAGTTCTAGTGAAGAAAACTAGGCATTTGGTGAACTAGTTGGACTAGTTAAGCCTATAAACTTTGGAATCTTCTAAAGACCAACTATACCTTGGAGGAGAAGTTAGTAGTGAGGGTCTTGGAGATCCTAATTGAAGGAAGATTAAACAAGGGACAACCATTGGATGTTTGGGATAGAAAAAGAAGCATCTAGGTGTGAGGAAAATCTCTAGAGTACCAAACCCTTTGCATCAGTGTACTTGAAAAAGAGATAGTGGTAAGTAAAATCCTAAGAGTCTTACTGCCTATATATGCTATTAGAGTATCTTCTATACAAGAAATGAGAGCAGTTGCAAACAATACTATTACTGTAGATAGTCTGATTGGTAGACTGATTTTATTTGAGATGAATAACTTTAATAATATTGTCTTACCATCTATAGAGTTTGCATTCAAATCTTCTTTGAAAATAAGTAAGTCAAGTCATAGACACACTATGAGGAATTATAGTGAAAGTGATAATGAGGATCAAGGACTTGATGAAATTGAAGCACTAATGGCAAGAAGATTGTAGAGAGGCAAAAGTAGATACAAAGGTAAATTACCACTTGTATGTTTTAATTATAAAGAGGTTGGACACTTTGCTGCAAGATGTCCTAACTGAAGAAAAGATGACATAAGAAATGAAAAAACATATGAAAAGAAGTTTGACCGAGGTGATAATAGAGATTACCAAAGAAACCAACAATCTGATAGAAGAGATACCTGAGAATACAAGGACAAATGAAACAAAGCTTTTTACCTTGGTGAGAACATAGCTGATGATACTGACACTGAATCTAAAGAAGACATTGAGATGGTATTTTTAGCCACAAAGGATGATTCAGACGAAGAAGAAGAAGAAATGTATGTAGAAACTACACTTATATCAAAGGTTAGTAAGAATGATGTCTGGATTATAGATAGAGACCGCACTCACCACATAATTGATGATAAAAAAAAGTTTGAAACTTTTGAATACTACAATGGTGGATCAGTAAGAATGGGTAATGACACACCTTGTCCAATTGAAGGTAAAGGAACCATAATGTTTAATAACCTGATCAAATGTGAAAATTCTTACTGGGTAAAAGGATTGAATTATAATTTGTTGAGTGTTTCACACCTGAATAACACAGGTCACCAAGTAGCATTTGATAATAAGAAGGCAAATATCTTCAATGAATCAAGAAGGTTGATCAGAACTGGTGAATAGACAAAAGGTAACCTTTTCTATCTTGATGACA
The DNA here is from genome assembly GCA_018584345.1 of Thuja plicata. Lineage (NCBI taxonomy): Eukaryota > Viridiplantae > Streptophyta > Pinopsida > Cupressales > Cupressaceae > Thuja > Thuja plicata. Next base: position 2,001,530 of record MU225402.1, on the reverse strand, counting down.
TTAACACCACTTGTTTGATGGCTGGAAATGAAGACATATGGTTGAGGCATAATATATTATTTCATGTAAATTTTGACATGATAAAGATAATGAATAAAAGGAAAGTTAGAGGCTTACTGAGCATGTCAAATCCTAAGCATGTCATGTGCAAGAATTGTAAAAAAGGTAAGATGAAAAAGTCTAGTTTCAAGAGTAAAGCCCATACATCTAATGCAATTATACAATTAGTCCATACTAATCTATGTTGATCGATGAGGAAAAAGAGTTACTATGGAGATAGGTATTTCATTCTCTTTGTGGATGATTTTTCTAGAGTGTTTTCTTTAGTTTTCATACCATGTCTGGTCTATCTGAAAGGTTAAATCCTTCAAGCTGTTCTATGTAGACTTCTTTTAAGTCACCATTCAAAAAGGCTGATTTAACATCCATTTGATAAACTTTAAAGTCTTTTAATGTTACATATGCCAAAAATAGTTTTATGGCTTCCATTCTGCTCAAAGGGGCAAATGTATCAGTGTAGTCTATTCCTTCTCTCTGCGCATATCCTTTACATAATAATCTTTCTTTGTTTCTTATTACTGTGCCTTCTTCATTCATTTTGTTTCTGAAAATCCACTTTGTTCCAATCACATTTTTATCACTTGGTCTAGGAACCAATTCCCATGTGTCATTCTTGATTATCTGATC